>JAOXYD010227555.1:0-18287 GCA_028565735.1 Pinacopodium congolense
AGGCCGTCCGGAGGGCCTAGCGGGAAGGTACCCTGTTAGCGGTAAGAGCGAATTATGACGGTAATTTCGCTCGTTTTACTTCTTGCCGCGTAGCGGGAAGATCAGCGCCGGCACGAGAAAGTCGATGGCCGCGCACAGCGCCATCACTCCCCCCGCGATCCACAGCACGGTCATCGTCGGCAGCATCGCCATCAGCCAGCCGTAGAACAGCACGCCGGCGATCGCGAACAGGAGTTGATAGAAGAACATGGCCGAGTAGATCTTGCCCTGGTCGTCGTTGTAGGAGCCCGACACGACGCGGGTGGTAAGAGAGGTCCACGCGACGATCGCCGGCGCGCCCAGAATCGCGGAGAGCAGCATCATCGCCGCGGCCAGGTGCAGGTTGCCGGTGAAGAACAGCGCCGCGTAGGCGAGCCAGGACAGGCCGTGCACCCACGACGTCCAACGGCCTTGGCGCTGGAGAGTGTCCATGCCGGTCGACGAGTCCTTATATGAAGCGGCCAGGAGCTTGGCGCCGCGCAGGGACGCCCAGGCCCGCAGATCGGAGGCGGCGCCGGTCGCCTCGAGCAAAGCGAGGACTTCGGCCTCGGGGCGGTTCAGCGCGAGGCCGACCGCGCGCGCGGCCTCGGCGACGAGGTCCGTGCCGAACTTCTCCGCGGCGACGGCGGCGCCGCCTTTGGCCCACTCGGCTTTGTAGCGGGCGAGCGTCGCGGGCGCGGCCGTGCGCAAGGCGACCGCGGCGGCGTCGAGCGCCTTATCATCGAGCGAGACGTCGCGCGACGCGAGGGCGGCGCGGAACGCGCGAGAGTGCGGGGCCAACGCCATCTGCTCCGGGTCGCGCGCGAAGGCCATCAGGCCCGAGCCGATGCCGGAGCCGAGGGAAGCCGCGGCGAGGAAAAGGCCGAAGGAGCCGGCGCCCGCGTGCAGGATGTCTTCCAAGAAGCGCGGCAAGGCCGCGAAGATCAAGGCGTCGCCGGACATGACGGACAGGGTCGTCGACAGCAGGTAAATCTTGAGAAACCGGTCGGAGAAGATGGTCTTGAAGCCCTGCACGACCTCGTTGAGCACGCGACGGCGCGCGACGGCCTTCACAGGGAAGCCGCCGAACTCGGCCGGCACGACGGCGGCGGCCGGGTCGCCGTCCACCTCGACGAAGATCGCGCGGCGCCCCTCGAGCTGGCCGGCCGTGACCCCGCGGTACTGGGCGGCGCCGGTGCCGTCCTGCTTGAGGCGGTCGGCCAATTCGCGGCGGGCCGTCATCATCTCGTCGCGCGGCAACTGGAGGTACAGGCCGATGCCGACGGCCGAGGCGAGGAGGATCACGCCGTACACCGCGTAGGACATCGCGTTGCCCGAGAGGAGTCCGAAGTGCGCGCTGACCGCCGCGATGAAGGCGCCCGCGAGCAACGGCCCGACCACGCCGACGACGTTCATGACGATGGTCATGACCGCGTTGGCCTTGTTGTAGTGCTCGACGTCGTCGGCCAGAATGCGGTTGAAGGCCACCGAACCCGCCGTCATGCCGGCCATCTGGAAGAAGCCCGCGACGGCGAGGATCGCCGCGAACGCGGCGAAGCCGAGATAGCCTTGGAAGAAAAGAACCGGAACGAGGAGCATCAAGAGTCCTCGCGCGGCGTTCGTCCAGACCAGCACCTTTTGGGTGGAGAGGCGGTCCACGACGGGGCCGGTGACGAGCGCGGACACCGCTTGAGAACCCCAGTTGATCGCGCGGTTGTAGCCGATCTTGGCCGAGTCCTCTTTCGCCGGGGCGACGAGCTTGGGCAGCGCCGTGTAATGGAAGTTGACGCCCAAGGTCAGCAGGGCCTGCGCGGCGGTGTAGATCCAGAACTGGCGGTTGCGGTCCTCATCGGGAAGCACGCGCAGCAAGCCGGTCAGCTTGCGCCATGCGCCCCGAAGAAGACCGCCCCCGAGAGTCTCGGAGGCGGGCCCGGCGTGAGGAACGAAGGAGAACCGTGGCGGTCCTCCCCCTCCGTCCTCCGGCGGCTTCGGCTTGACGGGCTTGATGCCCTTCAGAGCCTCGGACATGTCGTAGAGCTTGCGGATGCGCACGCCCGTGTTCGGGTGCGTGATGAAGAGCTCGAAGATCAGGTCGTCCGCGCGCGTCGGCCCGCCCGAGGCGGACGTCTTGGGAAGCGCGCCCGCGTTCTCGAGCTGCTCGAGCGGATTGACGATCATCACGTGCTGCATCGAGGCCGCGCGCGGGATCGTCGCGCCGGGCAGGCGGAAGCCCGAGGGCGGCCGCCAGGTCGTGAGCAGGCCGAGCGCGAGGGCGAGCGATTCCGGGTCCTCGCTCAACAGCGCGCCGTCTTCGTCGGCCATGCCCTCGTTGTTGCGCGAGGACGCCATCTGCAGGATCTGCAGGACGACCGGCGCCCACAGCGCCGCGAACAGGCGGAGCAAGGCGGGCAGAGACTTGATGATGATGCCGGTCGAGATCGGATCGAGCGCCTCGGGCTTGACGCCCTTGCCGTCCGACGCGCGGGCGGACGCCGCTTCCTCGGCGGCAGGCTTGGGTCCGATGCCGAGAGCCTTCTTGACCAGGATCTGCGTGTGGCCGACGGCCCACATCACGCCGTAGGAGGCGAACGCGACGCCGGAGGCGATGGCGCCGCCGATCGAGCCGGAGAGCATGTGGCGGTCCATCACGTGGGAGAACTCATGGGACAGGACGCCGCGCAGCATGCGCACGCCCAGGGCCTTGAGCTCGGAACGGTCCGCCTTGAGGACGGCGGAAGCGACCTGAGAGGGCGTCGCGTCGGCGGGCACGCCGGTGATCGAACCGGCGATCGCGCGGCGGAACACCTTGAACTCCTTGGTCCCCGCGTCGGTCGCGGCGATCAGGCGGACGACGCCGTCGCGCACGATCTCGGGCTCGAGGGTCATCGCCTTGATGCCCTTGGTCACGCCGACCATCGCGGCGAACGGAGAGCGGCCGGTCGCGTAGGCGTTCGGGGCGTCCATGGGATCGATGACCATCTCGGGCATCGGGATTTCCTTTTTACCTTTGGCGCGGCGATCGGCGTTGATCTTGTCCTTGAGGCCTTCCATGATCTCGAAGAATTCGGGATCCTGTTCTTTCGTCGTGGGCTGAGCCTTCATCATCACCTTGATGAGCTTCTTGGCGAAGAAGAACGGCACGAAGGCGAGGACGGAGGCGATGCCGAGGTTGGTCAGCAGGCTCGTGACGCCGAACACCGTGACGGAGAGGAGCACGCCCACGCCCGCCATGGAGCCGAGCATGAGGAAGGTCTTCGCCATATAGTGGAACGCGGGCCACTTCGGGGCGCGGTCGGCCAGCATGTCGGGGTCGGCGACGGGCTTCTCCTTGGTGGAGAACGCGGGCGCCGACTTCGGGAGGACCTTGGAGAGGAGGCGCTCGGTCCAGACCGCCGCGCGCTCGCCGGAGAAGGCGATGACGAGGAAGGTCAGCGGGCTCGTGAACGCGGTGGCGGCCACGAAGGCGAAGAGGCCGAGGTAGATCGCGTCGAAGTTCAGGAGCAGGCCGGACAGCTTCTTCAGGATCGAGCCGTCCTTGTTCCACTTGATCTCGCGCGAGCCGAGGAAGTTCCAGGCGAGGAAGGCGATGTTCGTGTGCACCGCGCTGAAGCCGGTGAGCAGCGCGAACACGACGCCGATCATGACCCACTGGAAGGAAGGAAAGCGCATCTTCTGCATCGTCCCGGGGACCGCGAAGGGCGCGCCGGTCTCGGCGGAGTGAATGAGGCGGCCGAGGAAGAACGCGATCGTCGTCATGACGGGCAGGGCCATGAGGCCGATGATGGGCGACAGGCCGATGAGGCCGGCGGCGGAGGCGACGCCGACGAGCGCGGGCGCCACGCCGAGGGCGGTCCAAGTCAAAACGGAGTCGGCCAAGGACGAGCTCCCGAACCAGCGTCCGCCCGCGACGGCGGCGAGCGGGAGCGCGGCGGTGAGAAGACCCGCGCTCGTCAGCACCACGGCGGCGTTGGGAACGGCGATGAAGACCGCGCCGGCGAAGGCGCCCAGGGCGAAGTCGAGGATGGTCTTGACCTTGTTCAGGCGCGGGGAGTCGCGCTTGGCCAGGCGGTAGCGGGCGTACAGCGCCAGCGGGTAGAGCAGGACGCCCGAGCTCACGGCCCAGACGGCGGCGACGGGCACGACGCCGAACACGGCGGGCAGGAGCGCGACGGCCGCCATCTGCGCGCCGACGGCGAAGACGGCGCCCGCGGCGAAGGTGGCGACCAGGCGGATCGCGCCGCCGATCTTCGAATGGCGCGGGCCGTTGGAGTTCGGAGAATTCGGCGAGGGCACTTCGGAACGGAACGCCGCGGTCTCGTTGACGCCCGCGGGAGTCAGTCCCGCGGCGAGGACGCCGCGCGACGGAGACGCCTCAACGGCGTTTTCAAGAGCGCTCGAGTCTTCAATGCCGAGAAGACGGTCCATCATCCGCGCGGCGGCGGAGCGGGAGCCCGAGGTCGAGCCTTTCTCGATGGCTCCGGCGGCCTCGGCGACGTCCGCGCGGGCGGCGGCCAGGCTCTTCGCGTCGGCCTTGACCGAGCTGAGCGCGGAAGCGACGGCCGCGGTCTTCGGCGTTACGGCGGAAGCGGAGAGCAGCGGGGCGGGCGCCTCGGCGGCGAGAGGCGCGGCGATCGCGAGCGCGACGCGGGTCTCGACCGGGGCGACGGCGGCGGCGCGCTGGAGCGGCGCGGGGTTCGGGCTGTAGGCCATCGGCGCGGAGAGCGCGCCGGAGAGCGCCGGAGCCGCGAGGCTCATGGCGGGCATGCTCAGCTGGGGAATGCCCGCGGTCGCGGCGGCACCGGCGGCCGAGCCGGAGACGCCCGAGGGAGCGCCGTGCATCGCGGAGGAGACTTGCGACCAAGCCGGGAGAGGCGCCGAGACGAGGATGAGAGACAGTGAGACGGCCGCCGCGATAAATCGTTTCATGGGCGGATACTATCACTCCCCCCCGCGCGCGGAGAGGGGCCCTAGGGCCCAGTGTCTCGTCGGCAAGCGGCCCGTCGAACGCTGGGCCCTAGGTCGCAGCGCTCAGCGTCGCCGCGTGCGGGTGAGCAGCAGCATCGCGAGCCCCGGGATGGAGAGCATGCAGAGCGCCTGCTTGAGCACGGTCAGCGAGCCGCGGTGACGCGCCGCCCAGCGCGCCGTGTCGGGAGCTTTCTCGAGATGCTCGACGCCCCAGACCAGCGGCATCACGGCGAAGGTCAAGCACAGCAGCAGCCCGAAGCGATGATCGATCACGAATTGCAGCCACGAGCGGTCCTCCGGCTCGGGCTTCAGGTCCACGGATCAGGGGTGGGCGGCCCGGAAAGCGGCGAGAATGTCCGGCAAGGTCCGGCGCGGGGTGTCGTAGCGGACGAGGAGCTGCTCGTCCTCGGCCATCATGTCCTTCGCCGCCTTGCGCGCGGCGGCGGCGTCGAGCTTTTTGAGGAAGAGCACGGCGGGGCCGTAGTAGAACGTGAGCTTGAGCCGCAACAATTCCTCTTTAAACCAGGACGGCGTGGCGGCGAGCAAGGTGAACTGGCGGCCGTCCTTGAGGTAGACCTCGATGACGCCGCTGGCGTGCTCCGGGCGCGCGGGATCGGTGAGATGGGTGAGCTCGACGTGGCCGACGGGGCTCGAGACCGGGCTCACTTCTTTCTCCGGTGATAGTAGCGCAGCCAGTAGCCGCCCATCTCGGCGGCCATGGCGTCCACGGCGGCTCGCACGGTCGCGGGCTTGAGATCGGCGACGAAGAGCACCGGCTCCGACCACCACGCCTTGGCCTTGGCGCCGGTCATCCACGCCTCGGCGCGGTCATAGGTCGCGATCTTGAAGGTCGAGCCGCCGCCCCCGACGAAAGCGACCGTCAGCTCGCAGTCGCCCGAGGACACGTCCGCGGGCGCCGCGAAGTCGATGGACGCGACTTGAGGGGCTGGCATGCCGCGGATTATACCGGATTAAGCGGCGGGCTTCTTCGGTTCGGGCGAGCGCAGGCTCTTCTCGGGCAACCCCGGCAACCAGCGCGGAGCGAAGAAGAACAGGATCGCGGCGGCGACGTAGACGCCGATGATGGGCGTCAGCGCGCCCGGGAACGCGGGGTCGCCGTAGGACTTCACGCCGGCGGCCATCAGGCCGTAGCCGAAGGAGGTCAACGCGTTGAACAGCGAGCTGCTCACGCCGAAGGTCTGCGAGACCATCTTCGGATCGGAGTTTCCGCTGATGTAGGCGTTGATCGCCGAGACGAACGGTCCGACGAACAGGCCGAGCAGCATGACGGACGCGAAGATGCCCGGGTAGAAACCCCACGACACGGCCACGCCGACGGCGGCCATCAGGCCGACGCCGTAGAACTTGATCCAGCCCTTGTTGGTCAGCCGAGAGGTCACGGCGATGATCGCCGCGCCGATCGCGACGGCGGCCGCGGCGGCCAGGATATTGCCGGGGAACAGGCGCACGCCGGCCCAGATCGCGGCCAAGGTCAGCACGCCCGCCTGGAGAATCCGCTCGGCGGCGACGGTCTTGCCGACCAACGGCAGCTTCACCTCGGGCAGGCGCGCCATGCTCGCGTTCGACAGCAGCTGGCCGAAGAAGAACGCGCCGAGCAGCTGGCCGTAGATCAGGGCCTTCGCGCCGAGAGTCGCGGCGATCAGCGGCATCGCCAGATTTTGGAACGGATAAATCAGGCCGGCCGCCAAGGCGGAGAGCAGCAGGGCGTTGCGGATCTTGGGCGTGGCCATCACCGACTTGAAGGTGTCGGTGCGGGAGATCCAGAACATCAGGGCGCCCGCCATCCACAGCGGGGAGCCGAGGCCGGTGCCGATCAAGGGCAGGGCGATCGGCAGGCCCCACGCGTACACGCCGAACGAGCCGGCAAGGACGGCGATTTCCTTCCAGAACTTCTTGAGGAAAGCGGCGGCCTTCTTCGTGAACGGCTCCGCGGCGGTTTTCACGGCGCCGGCGGCGTTCGCGACGAAGCCGGCGATGCTGGGAATCTTCCAGTAGTTGAGGCCGACGAGGCCCAGGTTCACCGCGGCGGAGATCCAGAACGGGGTCATCGGGCTCATCATGTCCACCAGGCCGCCGATCTGGCCGATCGAGCCGAGCAGGACCTGGAGCAGGAAGTAGATCGAGAAGCCGATCGTGGTGAGGTTGCCGATGTGCAGCCAGCTGCGGCTCTGCTTCGGATCGGTGATGGCGAAGCGCCGCGTGTAGGCGCTGCGGCTCGTCATGAGCAGCGAGAACTGCCAGCCGTTGGCGATCGAGGCGATAAGCAGGGGCCAGAAGCTGATCATGCCGGTCAGCGCCATGATGGGAAGCGCCACGGTGAGGACGGCGCGGATGCCGGAGAGGATGGCCAGCCCTTCGCGGGGCCCGAAGCGCGTCGCGATCATGCCCGACAACGGCCCGAGGGCGATCGCGGCCAGGGGCCCGAGGGCCATCAGCACGCCGTAGGTGACGCCGCCGACGGCGGGGATCACGACCATCGGATAGGCGATCGAGGTCAGGATGAACACCGACATGCTAATCGCGTCCTGGATGTACATCCACTTGATCGCTTTGGCGGAGGTGGCCGCGTCGGGCGCGGCGGGCGCGGGCGCGGGAACCTGAGGAGCGTCGCCGGCCGCGGGCGCGGATAGGAACTTCTCGCCGGGCTGCAGGCCGTTGCCCACAAGAGCCACGGGCGTCGGAGCGCTGGCCGAGAGAACGGGGGCCTTCGCGGCGGGAATTTCGCTCGCGGCGGGCGAAGGAGCGACCAAGGTCTCGGCGGCGGCGTTGGTGCCGGTCAGGCGGCCGTAGATCGAGCGGGCGCCGGTGAAAAACGAATCCAGCACGCCGGCTTTGTCGGACTCGGCGGCGGCGGCGGAGAGTTTCTCCCCCGCGATCGCGAGGCCGGTCTTGGCGTCAACGGCCGGAGCGAGGGCGCCTTCGCGAGAAACGACGCCTTCAGGCGCGGCGGAGGCCGCGGCCGAAAGCGGGCTCGCGGTGAGCGCCTTGGCGGAAACCACGGACGCGGGCAGAACGGGGAGCGCGGCGGCGGCCTGGACGGCGGAGTTCGTCAGAGCGGAGCCGGCGAAAGCGGGGTTGACGACGACGGGGGCGGGCGCGACGAAGGAAGCGGAAAGACCGCCCGCGAGGCTCGGATTCAGAGACGCCGCGGGCATCAGCGGAGCCATGCCGAGACCGTTCGCGCCGAACTGCGGAATCGCCGGCACGCCGGCGCTGCGTCCGGCGGACGCGCCGTTGACGACCTGCGCCGCGGCCTGGTAGGAGACGAGACCCGGCGCGAAGGCGACGATCAGGAGGGCGAGGAGCCCGGCGAGGACGCGGTTCATTTTCTTCATCTATAGACATGATACCCGCGGCCGCTCCGATCCGTTTAGGCCCTCGGGTCCTCGAGGGAACAACAAGGGGCCTAGGTCGTCTGGGACCTGATTTTTAAGGGAACAATTCGCACGGTTCATTCGTATGTAGATGACGGTCAACCAGGCGTGGGGGCTGGATTTCAAGTTAATTATGGTATATACTGATATTAAAGATTTCGAGTGGGATGGAAGGAAGGCCGCCTCGAATTTCATCAAACACGGATTAACGTTCGAAGAAGCTATCACCGCGTTCGATGATCCGTTCCAATTGAGGGCAGTGGACGCAAAACACTCAAGTGCGAGCGAAAAGCGCGAGTGGCTTATCGGTGAGGCCGACCAAGGTGTATTAGTCGTCGTCTTCACCATTCGCCGACCGCGAGACGTCTGCCGAATCATCAGCGCGAGAAAGGCGAAGCGGCGCGAAAGGAGGCAGTATGAGCAAATCAAGAGAATTCCCCTTTAGCCGGGCTCGGAGAGTCTCGGCCAAAGAAGTGGAATCCGCACGAAAAGCGATTGAAGCCAAACTGGGCGTGAAGAGGCCGTCTCGCGGACGCCCGCCAAAAGGCGCCGATAAATACGAATCCATTCAGATCCGCCTTCACCCGAAGGCCATCCGATGGGCCCGCGCGGAAGCCAAACATCTCGGCATCGGCTACCAGACGGTCATCAATCAAGCTCTATTGGCCCGCGCGGCGTGATAGCCGCAAAAAAATAAGGCCCCGGCGGTTATTCCCGCCGGGGCCTTCTGTTTACGCCGAAACGACTACTTCTTCGCCTTGGGCTTGGCCTCGGGCTTCGGGGCCGGCGGGGCGTTGTGACGGCGGATGCGGTTCATGACGTTGCGCAGGAAGCGCTCGAACTTGATGCGGCTCCACTCGTTGAGGATGGGCTGGTAGCCCGACGAGGGGTAGATGAAGCGGATCTTGTAGTCCGAAACCTGGCGCCGCTCGCCCGTCGCGCCGTAAGGGATCGAGATCTTCGGCCACATCTTGCGGATGGCCAGGTCGTAGAGCTGGACCTGGGTGTCCTTCTCGAGGTTCTGCAAGGTCGGCGTCTGACCGGTCTTGAAGTCGAGCACCGCGACCTCGAGCGTGCCGTCGGGCATCTCGCGGGCCACGACGAAGTCGAAGATCAGGCGCAGGATGTCGCGGTTGTCGGGCACGCCTTTCTTGTAGTTGTCGAACACGAGCATGTTGGAGAGCTCGGTGCCGATGGCGATGGGGTAGACCTTGAGGATGTCCGCCGTCACCGCGTGCATCGTGCGCATGCGGCCGACCATGACTTCGTGGAAGCCGGCGAGGTTCTCGCCGGGGCGGTCGATGTTCTTGCCGGTGCGGTCGGCTTCCTCGCGCAGCCAGATGCGCTCGGCGGCGGCGATCGTCTCTTCCGCCGACGGGAACACGCCGGTGTTGCGGTAGGTCCACACCGCCCAGTTGAAGGCGGAGTGCATGACGTGACCCATCATCATGTAGATGCTGCCGCCGTTGAAGGCCGCGCCGACCCGGTCGGGGTTATAGATGAAGCTCTGGATCTTGGAGGCCGAGGCCGCGAGGTCGCCGGGGCGGTTCTCGCGGTACGGTCCGAGGACCGACGCGATGGACGCGTCGGCCAGCTCTTCGCCCTGCTGTTCGAGCATGGTCGCGGTCTGGACCGAGCCCTTCGTCGCGGCCAAGAGCGCCGCGTCGCTGGAGACGGTCATGATGTCGCTCGGATTGACGTACAGGCCTTCGTATTCGCGCAGCGACTCGAGCAGGTGCGGGATGGCGCTGGCCAGGTTCTGCGGGCGCGCCACCACCGAGGTCTTGCCGTTCTTCTCGGCGACGGAGAACTGCCACGATCCGACCGGAAGGCCGAGCGTCGTCATCTGGGAGACCAGCGACTTCAGCGTCTCCTGGGCGTCGGCGCCCTTCTTGACGGGAACGATGAACTCGGTGCCGTGGGATGCGATCTCGCCGGCGAGACCGAGCTGATGAGAAGCGAAGCGCATCAGCTCCTGCTCGTTGTTGGCGAAGCGGCGGGACGGCAGGTAGCGGGCGAAGGCGCCGTCGTAGGACTGGAGGGCGTTGCCGTCGTCGGCGAGGACGACCATCTTGTAGCGGGAGATGTTCTCCTTCTGCTTCATCGTCAGGCCGCGGGTGAGCTGCTCCTCGACGGAGCCCGGAGCGTCGTTGGGCTTGTCGGACAGCAGGACGAAGTACATGCCGGCCTTCATCAGCTTGGTCATGTCCTCGATGAGCGGGTACGGGACGCCGTTCTTGAACAGGCGCATGTCGAGGAAGACGACCTTGGGCGACATGTGGTTGAGGCCCTGCAGCGCCTCGGGAAGCGCGTACTGCTTGCGCGAAACCGGGGCGTAGGTTTCCTCGTCCTTATTCTCGGGGAGCAGGCGGGCCTCGCCGAACGGCATCACGCGCACGACGCGGACCTCGGAGAGCTGGGTCACGACGCCGGACTGGCCGCGCATCGTGCGGTCGTTGCGCTCGTTGAGCTCGGCGATGAGCTTGGCGCGGAGCTTATAGATGGACTTGCCGCGCAGCATGGACTTCGAATAGACGCCCTCGAAATCCTTCAGCGTCAGGCGGTTGATCGGCACCGTGCGGGCGTAGGTGACGCGGGACATGAACATGCCCTGGCCGCCGACCTTGATGACGAGAGGCTTGTCCTGGTCGAACTTCTCCCAGTAGCGGCGGGAGCCGTTGCCGAGCACGGGGCGGATGAGGGTGTAGACCTGGTTCTTCTTGATGTCCGTTTTCTGCTTGCGCGTGAACCACAGGGCGAGATCGTCCTGGACGTTCTGATCGGAGATCTCGCTCGTGACGGTCTCGGGCTCGACCGGCTCTTCGAGGGCGGAGCGGACCTTGCCGCCGTCGAAGCGGTCCGCCGCGGCGGCGGCGGACTTGACGTCGGTCGGCATGTCGCGCAAGGCGGACAGGGCGACGGCCCCGGCGGCGCCCGGCGTTTCAGCCGACGGAACGAGGGCCGAGGGGGCGACGGACTTCGCCGCGGCGGCGGCGACCGGCTTCAGGGCGGAAGGAGCGGCGGCAACGACGGCCGACGGGATGATCGAGGGCGCCGCGAGCGACGAGGTCAACGCCAACGACGGCGCCGCCATGACGGGCATGGAGACGGACGGGGCGTTCAGCCCCCCGCCGAGGGTCGGAAGGACGGTCGGAACTCCCGCCGAGGCGCCCGGGACGGAGGCGCGCATCTGCGCGAACGCCGACGACGGGGCGAGCAGCGCCGCCGCCAGAACGACCCGGAGCAAACGGGCCGCGAGCTTCATCTTACTTCCCCTTTACGGCGGGCTTCGCCGCCGTTTTGGCCTTCGCGGCCGGCTTCTTGGCGACCGCCTTCTTCGCGGACGGTTTTTTCTTGAGATCGTCCTTGGTGGCTTCCTGCTCCTGCTCGGCGTAGTAGGCCTGGTACTCGGCGTCGGCCTCCTCGCGCTCGATGGCGGAGATGATCTCCTGGACGATCGGGCCGTTGACGGTCTGGTTCTCCTCGAGGCGGAGGAAGTCCTCGGCCTTGAAGATGTGCAGGCGCGCGCTGGTGCGGTACTCGAGCTGGACGTTGAGGCTCTCGATCACCTTGCCCTCGGGCGAGCCGTGATGCCACTTGCCGTCGGGACCTTTGCGGGCGTGACCCTTGAGCATCGCCATGGCGAGCACGCGGGCCAGGAACTCCTCGCCGTCGTCCGGCGTCTCCTTGCCGGTGCGGTAGGCGTAGGCGGTGAGCGTCAGGCCCTGCGCCATCTCCAGGCGCATGACGCGCGGGATGCGGGTGTGGATCTTGTACAGCTTGCCGGTCGCGGCCGAGACGAACTCGAGCGTGATCAGGCTCTTGCGGTCGGTCGAGAGGCCGACGTAGTTCTCCTGGACGTTGCGGGCGGCGCGGGTGTAGTCGCCGAACTCGCGGAAGTAGAAGTTCGTGAGATACGAGTTGGCGTACTCGAGGTAGCCCTTGGACTGCGCCTTCCACGCGGGCGTGCTCATGATCTTGGCCAGGCCCTTGTTGACGTAGACGCCGTGCTTGAGCGGGGCGTACCACATCGAGCGGAGCTGGGCCTGCAGGACGGTGAGCTTGGCGAGCTGGTGCTGGCCGCGGAAGATGTCGTCGTAGAGCTGGGCCATCAGGCGGAACATGATGGTGCCGACGTACATCGCGAACATCTTGTTCGTCTCACGATCGCCGCCGCGGCTCACGGAGCCGCCGGTCGAGCCGCTGCCGCCCACCGCGTCGGGCTCGTACGAGCGCGCGCGGCTGTGCGCGGGCTCCCAGTACTCGACGTACTGGCGGAGCTTGCCGAGCTTGAGGGAGACGCTGCCGAGCGCGCGGTCGCCGAGCACGGCGCCGAGCACGTTCTCCATCGCCGCGCCGCCGCGGACGACCTGGATCTCCGAGTTCTTAGGGAAGGAGGTCGAGAACCGGGGCGACTTCACGGAATCCGAGAGGATCAGGAACTTCTCCGGAGTCTGGGACAGGTTCTCGCCGGCGAACTGGGTCTCGAGGGCCTGCATCACGCGGGCCAGGGAGAACCGGAGGGGCTGGGAGTGGATGATCGCCGCGCCGGGGATGCTCGGGTGCGCTTCGGCCTTGTAGTCGAGGCCGGCGGTCTTGAGCTTGCGGTTGAGCGCGCTGATCTGGGCGTTGACGGAGGTCTTGCCCGCCTCGTCCATCTGGACGGTGACGGAGAAGGCTTCCTTGTCGGTCGGGACGGCCTCGATGACCTTGGCGACCTTGTTGATCTTGGCGAGCGCTTCGACGGGGAACGCGCCGACGCTCTCGATGAGCGGCTTCGGGTTCGCCGCGCGGCCGTGCAGGGACACCTTGCCGCCGTTGTAGGAGACCACGATGACCGGGTTGTTGCGCGACTGCTTGACGCGCTCCATCAAGACGGAGTCGGCCGAGTCCGCGCCGCGGTGAGGGCGCCAGGTCAGGAACACGACGTGCACGCCGGCGTCCACGAGCTTGTTGACGTACTCCACCGTCTTTTCGGACACGGGGCCCGTGAACACGTCCTGGATGAACACCACGCGGGGGTAAAGCTGCGCGAGCGGCGCGCCGTTCGTCGCGAACGGGACTCCGGCCTCTTCGCCGTCGACGGCGCCCTTCGCGGCGCCGCCGTCGAACGCTTTGTCGGCGGCTTCCTTGGCTTCATCGGAACCCTTCGGCAGGTTCTCGTCGCCGATCGCGGCGGCCAGATGCCGGACCGAGCCGAGAGCGTTCACCGGCTGTTCGGCCGGGGCGACCTTCGCGGACTGCACGGCCTGCGCGGCCACGGGGATGGCGGCGGCGGCCAACGCCGGCGTCAGGGCGGCGGGGGCCGCGGCGACGTTCGGAGTCACGACGCTCGGCGCGGCCAGCATGGGCGCCAGGCTTCCCTGTATAGAAGAAACCCCGCCGTTGAAGGCAGGGTTGATCAAGGTCGGAGCGGCGGAGAGGACTCCGCCGACGGGGCCGGTATGAACGCCCGCGCCCCCGAGATTTCCGCGCATCGTCTGCGCGAAAGCAGGCGCCGCAGCGCCGCTCATAAGCAGTGAACAACAAAAGATGGACGTAACCTGCTTCGCCGTTTTCTTCATCACGATATCCCCGTGCATCGTTTGAATCTCGCGCGTCCTTGCGGCCATCGTATCACAGCCCCCTTCGCGCCCCAGCGGGTCGAAGGTCCCGACATCGCGCGGGCATTGGTCCCAAATATTCCTGGGCCCCGACGTCCGCGCGTTACGTTAAATGTCTCTCCGCCCGACGGGGCCAAGAGGGTTGCGGTCGAGCGACTTGATCGCCTCGAGCACGAGCAGGTACGCGTTCTTGTAGTGCTGGAGGTTGAACGACGACATGTTGTCGTTGCCGGAATGGATGATGTCGAAGATCACGTCCTGCGACGCGCCGTACACCGTGAGCGCGGGAATGCCGGCGTCGCGGAAGGTCGACGAGTCGGCGTCGCCGCCGTTCAAATAATCCTCTTTCAGCGCGTGGCCGCTCTCGCGCGAGACCTGCGCGAACCGGTCGAGCAGCGCGCGCGTCGAGTTGTTCTTCCAGGAGAAGGTTCCGTCCACCGCGAGCGTGTCCAGGTTGATCATCGCGTCGATCTTGCCGCGCGCGGCCTTATCGAGGGACTTCACGTACGCCTGCGAGCCGTAAAGGCCCTCTTCCTCGCGAGCGAACGCGATGAAGACGATCGTCGCGTCGGGCTGCGTGCCGTGCAGGGCCTGATAGAGATTGGCGACCATGGTGGAACCGGTGCCGTTGTCGATCTTGCCCAGGCCCTCGCTCACCTTGTCGTAGTGGCCGCCGACCACGATCACGCGGTCGGTCTTCCCTTTAATCGTCACGATCACGTTGTTGCGGCCCTTGCCGGCGTCCTGCAGCTTGATGTCGGCGTCGGTCGCGCCGCCGAGCTTGAACAGGTCCACGATGAACTTCATGCGCTCGGGATTGGTCGAGGGCAGGCGCTCCATGCGCCCCTGCATGTCGTCATCGCTGGGAACGGCGCCTTCCGGGCGGGAGCCGCGCTCGCTTTCGGAACGACGGAGGGCGGCGAAGCGGCGCTGGGCTTCAAGAACGAAGCCGTCGGCGGGAGCGGCGGGGACGGAGACGCCGTCGTTCGCGGACGCGGCCTTCAAACCGTCGAAGGCGGCGGCGAGCGCGGGCGCCTGATCTTTCCCCTGCGCCGATGCGGCCGAGAGCGAACCGGTGAGCGCCTTCGCCGAGCCGATGGCCGCGGGGCCCTGCGCGGCCGCGGGAACGATCGGCGTAATGAGCGCCGGCGCGGGCGTCAGCGCCGACGCGGCGAGGACGGGCGTCAGCGACAGCGCCGAAACGGGCTGGACCGACAGTCCCGAGACGCCGCCGAGCGTCGGGGTCACGGGAAGGTTCAACGCCGGAGCGCCGCCCGTCAGCGCGGGAGCGACGACGCGCATCTGCGCGAAGGACGGCGTGGCGACCAACATCGAGACGAGGACGGCGAGGGATCGGTTCATGGACCGAGTCTACCAACGCCGGCCGGACGCACGTAGGGACGACGGGCCCGAAGCGTCGTCGGGCAATGGCCTAGGGAATCGGGTCCGCAGGACCCGGGGCTACTCGATGACGACTTGGATCTTGGCCTTGATGGCCTCGAGGTTGCGCTTGGCCTCGGCGGCGCTCTTGCCGCCGGCCTCGATCATGAGCACGCGCGCGTAGCCGCCGTTTTCCTCGAGCGTGATCTTGTCGCCGGCGTGCTTGACCTCGCGGATGCGGACGAAGCCGGGCATCGACTTGACCTCGTCCGGGACGATGATCGCCTTGATGGTCCCGGGCTTATCCGCGTTGAAGAAGTCGCCGTCGAGGTGGATCAGGGGCTTCGCGGGCTTGTAGGGCTTGCCGCCGATGCGGGCGGCGGCCATCAGCCCTTCCTCGGCGAGGTCCACGCCCCACACCGCCTTGACCCACTCGTGGACGTAGCTGCCGCCCATGCGCGCGTTGGCCTCGATCAGCCGGGGGCCTTCGGTCGTGTACTTGCCCTCCATGTGCAGGACGCCGTCCGTCAGGCCCAAGGCCTTCGCGGCCTCGATGGCCTGATCGATGGATTCCCGCTGCTTCTTGGCCGAGAGCGTGCTGGGCAGACGCGAACCGGTCGCGAGGAACGACGGCTCGCGCGTGGGCTTGTTGTCGGCGATCGATTCGAACACGGGCTTGCCGTTGACGAACACGAGATCGACGTCGTACTCGTGGCCGTCGAGATACTGCATGAGCAGGAGGTCGGAATTCAACGCGAAGATCGGATCGGTCTTGGGATTGACGAGGGCGCTGATGCGCTCGTACGCGGCGACGGCTTCCTCCATCGAGTTCACCTTTTCGGTCCCGATCGCCGCGGCGCCGGAGACGGGCTTGAGCACGGCCGGGAACCGGACCAGCGCGGCGGCGGTGCGGAACTGGGCGAGCATCCGGGCGCGCTCTCCGGGCGTGGCCGCCTTGGACAGGTTGCCGAGAATTTCATGGCGGGCGGCGCGCTTGCCCTGCGACTTCAGGATCTTCTGCGTCTGGAACTTGCTGCGGGAGTCGACCGCGGACTGCCGGCTGTGGTACGGCAGGTTCAGGTCGTTGGCGACGATCGCCGTGAGCTCGACGTTGTCCTCCCAGAAGGTGGTGACGCCGTCGAGCTTGCCGTTTTTCCGGGCGGAGGCGAGCAGCTTCTTACGGATCGCGTCGCGGGCTTCCGGGATATTCGTGTCGTCGATCTCGATGTATTCGTCGACGAGCTTGTCGTCGATCAGCGACTTGACGAACGGGCTCATCGGGGCGGCGAGCACCGTTTTGACGCCGAGTTCCTTGGCGCGCACGAAGATCGGGCGCTTGCCCGCGTATCCGGCGCCGATCTGCATGATGCGCTTGCCGCGCAGGGCGTTGCGGCGCGCGCGCTGGATCATCGTCGCGACCCAGAGGCGGGAGTGCTCGCCCTTCCGGTCCGGATACATCTGATCGAGGTTGTACTGGCCGCCGGCGTCCTGGTCGTTGACCTCGATGACGACGGGCACGAGCTTGACCCGGCCGTCGGGCCGGTGGCGGACCTCGATCATGACGTCGAGACCGATCATGTCGGATTGCGCGTGATAGGGTTCGCCGTCCTGACGGACACGTTTCTTCTCGTTCTCGGAGATCGTCTTGAAGGCGACGGGGCCCAATGCGCCGATGTCTGCCTTGAGCTTGTTGATCTCCCGGTCGGTCAAGGAGTAGGTCACCTTCCACTCGGCCAAGAGATCCGCGATCGGCTCGACCGTGGCGTTGTCCCGGGGGTCCTGCGCTTCCGCGGTCGTGGGCTTGCCCCAAGGACCGACGCGCGCGAAGACGCCGCTCGTCACGAAGTCGTCCCACGGCGTGCGCACGCCGAGAACCCGCAGGGTGGTCTCCATCTTGCGGCCCTTGCGCATGAGCACGGCGGAATTCACGCGGCTGTCCGCCAGCACGACGCCGTCGTCGGTCATGTACATGCTGCCGGCGAGGGCCACCGCGCGCGTGTACATCGCCTTGCGCGCGGCTTTGTCGAAGAAGCCGACGCCGTACCCGGAATGGTAGGCCGGCCCGGAGGGTTTGACCACGAGCTCCGGCCGCGTGTACGTATCCAGGAAGGCGCCGAGCTTTTTGCGGAGCGGAGTCGTTTTTTCGGCGAGCCACGGAACGTTGCCGAGCTTCACCGTGACCGAGGTCTTCATCCCGGGAACGGAGCGGTCGACGCCGATCGCCTCGATGGTCACGGTTCCCTCGGCGGTCATCGAGGGGCTCGTGAACAGGTCGAAAGCGGCCTGGTGCACGGGGTACGCCGGAACCATGACCGTCGCGCGGCGCGGCTCGGCGCCCGGATAGTCGATCGCCGTCAGATGGAATTCCGCGATGGGGCGGCCGGTCTCGTCGATCGGGAATTTGACCTGCTCGAGGAATTCATGGATGGGAGCGTTGAGCCGGCGCGAGGCCTCCTGCTCGGCCACGGGCATCGCGTCGATGGTCAGCTCGGATTCCCCCGAGCCGACCTTGCCGAGCTTCTTGCGCAGGCTGTGTCCGGGCATGACGAACGCCTGCGTCGCGGGCACCTCGATCCCCTGCTCCGCCATGAGCATCCGGGTGATGAGCTTGTCGTTGGTGATGCCCTCGAGCTGGACCGAGTTGCCTTGGGCGACGTCCAGGTTCTTCTCGTAAGGAACGCCGTCTTCGCGGCCGTTGGCGCCGAGGGTGAAGTAGTCCGTGAAATATTGGTCTTTGCGCGGATGCTCGTATTCGACGAGGGTCGCCTGCCCGTGTTCGTCGAAGACGACGCCCTTTTTGAGCCGGATGGTGGTCTTGCCGTCGGACCAGACCTCCTGAATCAGCCAGGACGAGTCCAACACGAGATGGACGACGCCCTCGGCTTGACGGCCGCCCTCGGCGTCGACCGGAACCTTATGGCGGGAG
>JAOXYD010227574.1:0-18285 GCA_028565735.1 Pinacopodium congolense
ACCCGTGCCTGTGGAGGTGACGGTCTCAAGACCGTGCTGCCTCCAGGCCCGCGTCGCCAAAGTCTGCATAGCCGGAAAGGGCAGACTACGTCCCGGGAAAAAACCCACTAAACAGCGAGTCCACTGCTGGGAGGCAGTAGAAATATAATCATCCGGGACCTGAAGGCTCCCAGAGGAGGAGACAGGCTGAAGGCTGGAAAAACAGTGCCCAGAAGTGGCCCTGGAAACCCGGAGTTTCTCCACCCAGGAAAAATCAGAAGGCTTTTTCCCAGCCTTCCCAGAGGTCAAGCTAGATTTTCCTAGTCCACCAGAGTTCTCATGCAGAATCGAAGCTACAGCGGTATGTAAAGGCGGAAAAGACTGAGAATTAGATTAAACCCTGGCCTTGTGAAGTCCAAGAGTGTCCTTGGACCTCCTCCTTATTTGCCTTCTTTATCCATATTTGTTTAAATCCTTTCCTAGCACCTAGCCCTTCTTAACTCCCTCATATGCCTTATGATATTTAATCATTTAACTCATTGGACTTTCATATACTACATGTGTTCATGCACCCGAAAATACACAAGGAAAAATATATAAAAAATCCTAAAATAAAAATTAACCAAATAAAAAAAGATGATAAAATTCCAATTTCCAACAATAATGCCAAAAACTTGTTACGTTATAAAATCACTAATTTTACACTAAATACTATAAGTGCATGAGATGTAACATGTAGTATAAGCAGATCTCATCCTCCAAGAGTTGGATTTAATCAACACTTAATTCAAGTTAAATTTTGTTTAAGGCCCAAATTCATGCAACAAAAACTAAAAATACACTAACATAAAATAGATTAAGAAATAAAGAATTAATGTGCAGGAACTTTCGAAATCACATTAAACATTAGGAATCACTCTTATCCCTATTTGTTTACCTCTTATTTTATTGATTCAATTTATGCTTGGCCCAATATTTTATAATGTGTTAAACACTCTTTCTTAAGGTTTAAAAAAGTTTCCCTAACTAAATAACATAGGATTATCCTTGCAATCTCTTAATCTATAAAGCCTTTCTTAGAAATTTAACTCGATATGAAGTAATTTTGTAGGAAATCTATTAACCAATTGAGATTTCTATCTAATAAATTAATAAACTTGATATTTATACGTTTATTGAATGCCAACTCTCTTAGTACACTTAACACAAATTACTAAGATCACTCTCTAAATTTATTACAAGGTATAAGTTAAAAAAATACCACAAACATTTATTTCATTTAACCAATAAATAAGAGTTCACAAATAGTTCAAAGAGTAATTTCTAAAACATATTTAGCCACTCATAAAGTAAATAAGTTCAATGACAACTATATTTTCCATAAAACAAAACATGTCTGAGAAAAATGAGAAGAAACAAAGATATGTTTGAACTCTTCATTTCACTCCCTAAGCTGGAAAACCTAGAAAATCAGTGAACCCTTGATGTTTTGATGACCGATCTTGATTTCTTCCCCATATAACTCTAAAAACTAGTTTCTTGGTATAAAAGGCAAGTTTTAGACTAATGCTTCTTGAAGTACTTGATAGCACTTAAGGTTTTGTGCCCTTCTATAGTTCCTAACATGTCAAAAATTCTAAAAATAACATGTATCCAGAAACTAGGTGGGTCACCAAAGCCTAGCCTTAAACATGCTAAAGAGCCACGTTTGTGATTTTTTGATAGGAGTCATGAACGTGCTAGGGGTTCACGTTCGTAACTCCTCTAACTCCCTCTTTTTTTTAAATAATTACTAGATTCACACGCTAACTCTAGTGAGTCACTCTCTTTCTTTTTTTAAAAAAAATTTTCTTCGAATTTTGACTTTTGACTTTTACTTTATCATTTGATCCCTTCCAGATTAGAACTCAATTCAATAACTACACATGTAAGATCAAAATCTTTCCTAAAATCAACACTCAAACCCTTAGAAATAAAAAAAAACATTAAAAGATATCAAATTAAGTCCTAAGCACGAATAAAACATGCAAAACCACAAACTAATCAAATAACACCAAATTAAACCTATTAATTCATTCAACTAGTTGACTAGTCTTTGGTCAATAAGTACTTTATAGTGGTTGACCAGTTTGGTTACACATTAGTTTTTACACACCTAAAACACATTAAACTCATTACAAATCAATTCAAACTAAATCCAACCATTTCAAGATCATTTCTTAACTTACACATATATTGGAAACACTTTCTTGAAACATATTAACTCATCAAAAGGATTAAATTAAAAGTTTCCCACACAATCATCTTTTAATTATGCAACCTACATGCATATACTAAATCATGAATACAGTCATGCATGAATGAAACCTTTGAGAAGAGCAAAACGAAACAAGGAAAACATACATTAAAAACTACAAACAGAAACCTATAAATGATATCTCAATCTTTCAAAATGGAGTCTTTTTCAATATCAACTTCATGACCTCCAATTTAGCTTCAAGACTTTATAAACACATTTTTTCATATTTAAACCATACATCAATCATTCAAAGCCTTAAACTTAACAAAAATTTTAGCCCAAAGATTGTTTTTTCATAATAAAAAAAAGGTGAAACCTCCCTTAGTTCAACAATCACCCTTTTTTTATGATGAACATATTATAAAATATAAAGTTACAGATACTTACATATAACTCCAAAAACTTTCAAATTTGTTATTAACAAATAATGACCTACTCATAAAACTATAAACAACATAGCTAAATCATTTCAAAATCAATATCATAATAAAAAATCCAAAATCATTTCAAAAAATTTAAAAATTATCAAAAAATCATCATAAGCATCAAAATTCTCATTTTTATTAATTCTCCCTAAATTTATGATAATTGTAGAAATATTTTCGTAATTTCAAAATTTGTACATTTATTAAGTTAACAAATTACAAACTCCTCCAATGGTGATTAAAAATATAATATCACATCCTAATTCATGCATTATGAAAAAAAATTTAAAAAATCAAAGATCTAGAAAAATTTTTTTACTACTCCTCCTAAATGAAACATAGTATCACTTCCTAATTCTCTCCCTTTTAGGAATGATAAAAAAAGTAGAAATAAACTAGCAAAATGAAAAGCAACGCATATCCTAAATCAAACACAAAGAAACAATAGAATAATAAACCATTTAGAATATAGACAAAACATCATAAACATGAACCTCCCTAAGAAGGAGGAGTCAATGACATAAATAGTCAAGAAGTTATATATCCAGGGTGTCATAAGTATCAAAATACATCAAATACATAAGAAAGTCCTAAATTCTACAAGAAATAAAATATCTCTCTAGTCCCGGTTTGATTGTTGGGGAGGAGGAAACTGAGAGATAAGTTTGTGAAGTAATGTGGTAGCCTCCTTATGTTGACATATAATCTCCTCATGATACTGTGACATAAGGTCTCATAGTCCATCAATATCTCTACATAGTAACAAAATCTCATATTGACATCAAATGAGACTAGATGAGGAGAAGGAGGCTGAGAAGATGCAGCCTCATCATTAACAAAATGACTCAAGGCAGGCTCACTAACATTACTAAGAGAAGAAATAGATTGTTATCATCACTGACGCAAATGCGTAATTTTATTATTCACAATCTAATATCCCATGTAAGCTAAAGTAAACTTGTCAAAGAAAGTGTTTAACTAATATTCATCGTCCAGAAAGGAACTTGAAAATGAAGAAAGATGTGACGTAAACTTAGGCCATGTTTGATTTCGTTTTTGTTTTCAGATTTGGTTTCCTGTTTTTCTAAACATAAAAATCGATAAAGAAAAAACACTAATACAGCACAGAAATCGATAAAGAAAACACACTAACCAATACAAAAATACAACAATCACAACAAAAAACCATAACATACAACCCAACTAAACATCCCCTTAGAGAATATATAATATTTTGTCTTTTTTTTTCAAAGAAAAGCAAACAATATTATAAAGGATGAACTCTCTTAAGTGTATCTTGTCACCTAGCATCAGAGTAGAAAGAAACTACAAATCATCTAAACTTAAGGTCTTATAACAGATGCCAGAGGGAAAAAATTGTATTCAATAAACAAGTGATGAAAATAGGGTATAGTAGTTAGATCTCGAACATCACTAGGTTTTTGAGTTGTTTCATTCAAATTACGTAGCTAAAAAGTGGTCTGAACTCTAGTAGCCATAGGGTGAGGGAAGCTACTATGCTTGGTGTGAATGTCATAGGAGCTATACTAAGAAGGAATGTGTAAACCTAGAATTTCGTTAATTATGTCTCTAGATAATAGAATTGAAACATTTTGAACCCTAAAAATTACAAAATAATCATCGCTTACAATAGGTTCTCTAAGGTTGCAAAAGAATAGATGAACACTAGTAAGAATTATCGTAGATGAAAGAGTAAGAAGATCTTCCCACCGTTAATCAATAAAGTATTAGATTAGACCATGTTTTTTGAAAAAGTACAAATCAGAGGGAACAATGGTCAATTTTCATGAAGTTCTCTACAAGCATAATCTTGAAATTAAGGAGAGTTAATGTCAAAAAACTCATCTATTTGAGAAACTAGAGATCTCCTACTCCTAAAGGAACTTCCACCTCGAGTTTTTACCATAACTAAAAAACAATGATAGAATTTGAATAAACTTAAGTATAGGCTCTATGATGTAAACACCCTATAAAGACCCTAAGAGTGAGAAGTTGTAAGGATATCAAACGTTATTTATAGCCAATCAACATAACCTGAGTAAAAGAATAGGAAAATATATCTATGATCAAATGTACAACTAAAGTCTAAGTATTTATATGCCCCTATGTGAATTTATGATTGAAACTTATGCAACTTAACAACTTAGAAACTATGAAATGATTAATTGAGTTTTTATAAAAACCAACTTTGTTTGCCCTATATGGCACCTAAGAGGGGGTGAATTAGATGATAAAAATTTCTTCTAAATTATTCCACTTAATCTTTTATTTAATTGTGGAAGCTAAATAGAAATTTTAATTTATCAAATTAAATAATAATGATAAATTAAACAAATAATTGCATAAATATAAAGAGAAAGGGAAGAGAAAAAACAAACAATTTATATTAGTTCGAAGCAATCCACTTACTCCTACATCTAATTTTTAACACCACTACTGAGATAATTGCACTATTTCAACAAAAGAGTATAATGTTAGAAAATGCAATCCCTTTTCATTTTCTAGGATAACCTTTCTTTCCCTTTTCTACGGCTAAAGTATATCCTCACAACATTTTTCTTTTTCAAGGCTCAAGAATAACCCTTAAAATATGCTCTTCTTTTTCAAGGCTTAAGAATAACCTTTACAAGAAATTACTCTTAATTTTCTAACCTCATACAAACACCCTCACAAAATGTCACTCTATTAACTCACCAAAGTGTTTAGGGGCTTACAAAAGATTTAAGAATGAATGTACTACAAAACCAACACAGCTTCACAAAAATGCTCAAGAAAATTGTGTAAAACACCTACAGTATTTCTTATATCAAGGTCCATATCAATAATACATATTTATACCTAAAAATACAATATTCTCATTATAAGACTATTGCCCAACATTCATTTTCATTAATTAATATTACTGTTGGAAAATCTGTACATTGCTAAGTTGTCGTTGTGTTTTTGTCAAGTTCAATTGACCGATTCACATCATTTGGTTGACCGATTTACATCATTCGATCGACCGATATACCTTTATTCAACATTCAGTTGATCGATATACCTTCGGTTGACCTATCGCTCTTCGTTCAACATTCTATCGACCGATACCTGCTATTCGATCGACCAACCTCACAGAGGTCAAGATACTCTAGCGTAACTCGACCTAAAACAAACCAAACATAGTCTAACTCTCATTTTAACCTAATCCAACATATTTTAACATAAACCAGTTAATGCCAAATTCAATTCATATAGCCCAAGACTTAAGTCCACTTTGCCAAATCATTAATCATACCAATTTATTCATCCATTCATTGTTTATTCAATTCATAGAACATATATACTAATGCAATACCTTACATGCATTTAACCAAACATCAAAAGGATTTTCACACACATCAAACATAAAGAAGAACTCTTGATTATGCATCCTATATGAAATACTAAATATGAATGCAATATGCATGGTTAAGCCCTTTTAATACTATGGTAATACTAAGAGAAGACTTACACAAAAACCTATCAAATTCTACTCTTATACTTGATCTTCTATCTTCAATGTTTAAATTCATCTCCAACGCTTCTCTTGTCATCAAGATGGTCTTCAACCATTTCATAAAATCTTAGAAAACATAACAAACTCTGTAACTACATTAGTAAAAAAACTTTGTCATCATTAAAACAACAGTGGAACCAACCCTTGGTTCAACAATCTCCCACTTTTTGATGATGAAAAAGTCATTTGATAATAGACACATATGACAACCCTTTCTAATATCACATATACCATTCTCCCCCTTTTTGTAATCATAAAAAAGATACACCCAATTAAAAAAAGTATAAACATTGAATACTAATATAAAACAAGTCAGATATGAATATCATAGTACTTTTATACCAATAAACACGAAATATAAAAAGAGAATACACATTTCTTCTCCCTTTATACTAAACATGAATTTTAAAAAACAAAAAAGCCAATCACAACATATTTAAACTTTCAAAAAACATTTCTTTTAAATGCTCTCCCTTAATAGAGCAAACCACAATAAATGCAAAATACCATGTCACAAATATTAAGAAGAAGGACAACGCGAACAACATTTTATGTCAAAAAGTTTCGAATATATTACCATAGAACAAGATACAAATTATTGTTAAAAGGAAATTAATTACTCCCAAAACATACTTGATTCCAACAAGGGAGACACGTCTATAACAATTGTTAAAAATATGATACCATTTGATAGAAAATAAAACTTGATACCAATTATTAATGTTGTGCTTAACAAAACTATCTTTTTTTCTTCAAAACAAGGTGTCATTTGTTAACGAAATCACCATCCTACATCAACAGTTGATACCAATTTTTCAAAAACTAACTTGTCAGTAAAACAATGCAAACTGATAATTGATACTAATTACTTAAAACAGGACAAATGTCATAATACCAATTGTTAGTGATGCTTAAAACAAACATATAACATAAATTATTATTATGAAATTACATGAATCACTTTTCACTGTCGTAAGGGATGCTACCCCTTCATATATAACCAACATCAATAATCAAACTAACATCACAACATCATACACAAGATGCAAGCAATTTTAAGATATAAATTAAATTGCTTTACACTCGACACAAAAAATGTTTCATCTCTTTATAACAAAATCACAAAAACTTAAAAATTTTACAAACTCACACTAAGTTAATCAAACTTATGCAACAGGTGTAAATATTAGAATTTAAAAGTTTTAAAAAATTTAAGAATCCCCCTAAATTCATTCAATCTCGATTTTCAATAAATCAATCTTTCATTACAAAACATAAGATGCATGAGACATGCTTTATGCTTTACTTTTATTAAACCACAAATGCATTGATGCTTTACTTTTAAAATGCTCATGGAAGAAATCATCAAGGATAAACTTTTGAGACATAATTTTTCCACTTAAATAAAGTTCGATGCTCCCCTCAGTACAAGGATAATGCTTCAAAACCAAAAGTTTTAAACATATGTGAGTGAAGTATCAAATTTCAATAAACTCTTTTCAAAAGTTCAAAGTCATTAATTTCAAAAAATTATTCATTCTTTGAAAATCATGCATTAGCAAAGACTTTAATGTCATGTTCAAAATATCATCATGAGATTTTCTATTAAAAAAAACAAAGTCATGTCATGTATTATTGAAAACCTACTATAGGAGATTTTAACATCAAATGGTTGAAGTCTAGATTTAAACTTTAATGAATCTTGAAACCTTTTCTATCAAAATATTATGACTTTTCAAACACCTTTGAATAAACTAATGCATAGAGACAAAACATCTAGCCTTTTTAGTAAATAATTTTTTAAGATAAAATCCTCAAAACTTCCAAGCTCTCTCTAAATGATTTTTTTTTCCATAAATATAAGTAAGTGCAAAAGGAGAAAAATGAAAATATACGAGAGAGATTAAAAAGGTCAAAAACTTAACCACGCTTTTAACATGTTTATAAATGCAAAACAACCGTGTAATCCATAAAGCATCTAAATATATAAGTAGCACATAAAACATTTATCAAGTCACACAAGCATAAAAAAATTTGAATATATTGAAATGGAATTTAAAAAGACTCTTTAACCAATACAAAATCAAGAAACATTATATTCATGCATTTCAATTCAATATTTCTAACAAGTCAAAACTTGAAAAATAAATTCAATTGAGCAAATTATAATATATGAAAATGAAATTTTAAACAACTTAAAATACTCTTAACATGCAAACCTGAAATAGTTTTTTACATTCGATCAATTGACCTTTTGTATTACATTCGGTCAGCCAATTTATTCCTATCATCGAATGATAGTCATCACAACAAAATACGTAGATTGGAAAAATAAAATAATTCACCCAAAAATATTCAAAACACATTTTTATTTTAAAAAATTCAATAATTCAATTTATAATCAAAGTAGCAATTAATAAACATACAAATTTGTAAGTTCAAGGAATACCTCCTTTTTATTCTTTATCACCAATTTTATTTCTTAAAGTTTAACTTCGTTAGTTCAATAATGTTGGTGATTTTCTCTTTTGAACTCTTGAAGATACCCTTAAAACTTGCAAAATAAATTTAACAAACTTTTGGGTACCCATATTATCTTAGGTCCATGATGGTTTGTTTTATATCTATCTCTTTTATTTGGCAAAACATTCACATTTAAATGATCATAACAACATTGATGAACATACTAAAATGACCACAATAATGACAAGTTAACGATGTATGTGATCTATATGCATGTCCTTGAATGTACCTTGGCCTACATCCATTGAAATTTCTAAAAGCATCATATGATTCTCTCATATTATTCCTATATGAATTTCTAGATCTAAACATTTTTCTTTGATGAAAATGTTGTCTAGAATATGCATGAGACTCATTTAAAGGCATATGATGAGTATGACAAACATTTCTAGGGGCTTATGAAGTAGAAGGCATATATGTATCATTTTGAGGATGTTTACATTTAGGCACATGCATATTCTTTCTATATGGTGATCTTAAAGCATATAAAAATGCATGATGATCCTTCGTATGATGAGAGCTAGATGATGAAGGCCTAGAAACATTTTTAATAAATGATCTAGGATCTTCTTTTTCTAAATTTTTACCTTTAATAAATTTAGTCATGTTAGAGGAAGTTCCTTGATCATTCGCATAGCCAACAACCATGTCTATCATTTTCAACCTTTTAACCATTTAAAATGTTTTCTAATTTGTCATTCCCTTTAGTAAATTTAACAAGGGATTCCTTAAGAGAATCTATTTCTAACCTAAGGGATACATTTTCTTTTGACAAATCATCATGGGCAACATCACATTTTGATTCTAGTTGTTTCTTTTAATGATCTATTTTCCTCTACTAAAATTTGTATCTCAAAATCCTTTGATTCTACTACTTTTCTAAGCTTTTATTTTCTAATATTCGACCATTAAGCTCTTTTAAAGCTTCCTCAACATATTCTAATAATTCTTCGTAAGAATAGTCACCATCACATACAACATCATTATCATGGGATTTTGAGTATAGGTTTAATCATTATTACAAGGTGCCATAGATTTACGTACCTTGTCATCCACGAAGCATAAGGGGGCTAATTCTTTGTGTTTGTTTTCCTCTTCTGCATCTTGATATATTTCCTCTAATGCCTTCCACATTTCTTGAGCACTTCCACATCTTGATGCGACTTTTTTGAACAATTCTACACTTATGTTAGACAACAAGATATACAAAACTTTATAATAAAATTAAACAAGTCCTTTCTCAATAACATCCCATTCTAATATGTCTTTGAGTGCTACATTTTTAGTTATAGTCTTAGAAGTGATGTATCCATTTTCTACGATTTTCCAATAATTTTCTCCTAGGTTTAAAAAATAAATTTTCATTCTAATTCTCCAATATTTAAAATTATCTCCATTAAACAAAAGGAGTGCATCTAAACTAAATGCCATCTATCTTTGCTCACTAATTCATTACAATTAAACCAATATGAGACCTAAGCTTTGATACTAATTTTTTGCCCTATATGACCCCTAAGAGGGGGCTGAATTAGGTGATATATTTTTTCGCTAAATTATTCAACATAATCTTTTATTTAATTACGGAAGCTAAATAGCAATTTTAATTTATCAAATTAAATCATAAAGATAAATTAAACAAATAACTATATAAATATAAAGAGAAAGGAAAGAGAAAATAGAAATGATATATACTAGTTCGGAGCAGTCCACTTGCTCCCATATGTAATTCCCAATACAACAATTGAGATGATTGTACTATTTTAACAAAAGAGCACAAGGTTAGAAAAGACAATCCTTTTTCAAGGCTTAAGGATAACCTTTCACTTCCTTTTCTAAGGCTAAAGGATAACCTCACAACACTCTTTTTTTTTAGGCTTAAGAATAACCTTTACAATACGCTCTTCTTTTTCAAGGCTCAAGAATAACCCTTCCAAGAAATCGCTTTTAATTTTCCAACCCTCACAAGAACCCTTACAAAATATCACTATATTAACTCACAAAAGTCTTTACAGGCTCACACAAAATTTAAGAATGAATACAGCACAAAACAAACACAACTTCACAAAAATGCTCAAGACACTTGTATAAAACTTCTACAATCTTTCCCATATAAAGAACCATGTCAATGACATGTATTTATACCTAAAAATTATAAATATCAAAAAAAAAAAACCAATTCTCATCTTAACCCAATCCAACATATTTTAACATAATCTAATCAATACCAAATTCACTTAATACAATCCAAGACTTAAATCCACTTTACCAAATCATTAATCAAACCAAATTATTCATCCATTTGTCATTTATTAAATCCATACAACAGATATACTCATGCAATACCTTACATGCATTTAACCAAAAATTAAGAGGATTTTCACACACATCAAAAACAAAAAAAAATACCTCTTAATTATGCATCCTATATTCACGTAATAAATATGAATGCAGTATGCATGATTTAGCCCTTTCAAAAATATGGTAGGACTAAAAGAAGAGTTACATAAAAACCTATCAAATTTTACTTTTGAACTTGATGTTCTATCTTCAATCTTCAATCTTCAAGTTCATCTCTAATGCTTTTGTTGTCATCAAGATGGTCTTTAACCACTTCATAGAATCTAAGAAAATATAACAAAGTCTATAAACACATTATTAAAAATAGTTTGTCATCATCAAAAGAAAGATAGAACCAATGCTTGATTTAACAAATTTTATAAAACACTTTTTAATTTAGACAACAATTTGAAAAATTCCAATCATTTAGATTAAAAATAAAATAAAACTAAATTGAAAGTTTAAAAAACGTCTAATCCAAACGTAGTTAGAATTTTGTAAGATCAATTAAATGAAATAAACCCTAATTAATCAAAATTTTAATATAGAACTACTTTGAAAACTTTTAAAAATGGGAAAAGTGACCTTTGATAAAATTTACTTCAATTAAACTTTTAAATGCCTCAAAATGACTACCAATATACATTTTTAAAATAAATTCTATAAAACAAGACTCAGATTATTAAGAAGTGAAACCACAATAAGTTAAAAATAAAACACATGACCTATACACATTTCAATAGTCATACCTAGGTCTAAGTTCCTTATGAAACCAAGATTGATAATTTGCCTAGGTTGGGAGGTCATCCTTCTATCATTTTAAATTTGTTGAGGGGGTTTATTATGTATTGATCTATACATGTATACATAGTGTCTTTACTTAGGTTGTGACCTACTAGTAAATATATTTTGACAAAATGTCTTAGATGGAGATCCATTTTCGAAATTCTTACCCTTTATAAGAATGATCTTACTAGATAATGGCCCATTATCACTAGAATATCCTAAACTATGTTTTTCATTTCTCATCTTTTGTGCACCAAACATTGCTTCTAATTTTTCATTTCCCTTAGTAAATTTTGCTACTAATTTTTTAAAGGATTCAATTTCCTTATTTCATGAAAAAAATTCATTTACTACACTATCATTATCTACATTTATTGATTCTAATTCATTCCTAAGTCTTTCCTTTTGTAATTCACACTCGTCTAAAAATTTTAAAGTTTCCTTATTCCTAACATGCAACTTCTTCTTCTTCTTCTTCTTTTTCTTCTTATTCAAGTCATCTAAATACTCTAAAAATTCTTCATAAATATATTCTTCATCACATTCAACACCACTATTATGAGAATGGTAAGATGATAGCTCAGTGTGTGCCATGAAACACACATTCGCCACTTCTTCTTTTTTGGAGTCATTTGACTCGGTCTATATGGCCTTTAAAGTTCACTTCTTCTTTGATTCCTTCTTTTCTTCTTCTTCTTCTTAGAGTCGTGCACAATATAATCTCAAGTGAACTTTTTCACCATATTCAAAACAAGTTATCTTGGGTAATTTATTTATAGGAAATGATTTTTCTTCTCTTTTACATGTGGATCCCTTCCTCCTTCGGAATTTCTTTAAACTTCTTATAAAGGGGGAAATTTCTTCATCTTCACTTTTATACGATGAGTCTTCATTCTCACTCTCTTCCTTTTTGTAGCCTTAAATGTTATATTCTTCTTCTTATGTCTCCTTCAACCTTATCTCATATGTCAAGAGAGAACCAATGAGTTCGATGAGGGGATATATTGAGATCCTTTGCTTCTTGAATTACAATTACTTTATCTTTCCACAACTTTAGCTAACACCTAATAATGAACTAAGAAAAAGATTCTGAAAGCTAAACAAATGGTATCTTACCTTAGCTTTCCATGAATTTAGCTAAGACTTAAGAATCTTAGTAACAACTTTCAACATTTGTATAGGTCTTACCTTGGAATTTTAAAGCATTAATAATATTTACAAAATGAGAATACATAGAAGAAATTGAGTTCTCATGAAATATAAGAAATTTTTTTTATATTAATGAGTGTGTTTAATGACTTTACTCTTCTTAACTTGATTTATTCCCTTATGTGTAATTTCTAAGGTGTGCCAAATTTCATAAGTAGTTTTATACATAAATACCTTATTAAATTCATTGTTACTTAAGGCACAATATAAAATATACATGGCCTTGTTGTTAAGGGAGACAAATCTTTGATCTTCATGATTCCATTCATCTTTAATCTTGGGTAATATTTTTTTCCTACAACATTAGAAGGCATTGGTGTCTTTTGTGATACTATTTTCCAAAGTTTAAGACTATCAACTATAAGGAAACACCTTAATATAGTTTTCCAATAAAGATAATCAATTTCATCAAAATACGAAGCTCTACTAGTATTTTTCCTTCCAGACTAGTGGAGGGAGCAAAAGAGTTCATAATGTGTGCCATTTATCTTTCCTCACTAATTTGCTAGAATTACAACTATGTAAGACCTAGGCTATGATGCCAATTATTAGTCTGACTTAGCACCTAAGATGGGAGTGAATTAGGGACTTTAAAAATTATAAGTTATTGATATTCCTAAATTTACCAAATTAAACTAAATTCTCGGGTGGAAGCAAATAAATTAACAAATTAAACTATATGAACAATTAAACTAAGCAAACTCATATATTAAATGTTTAAAAGTAAAAGTGTATAGAGGTGAGGACACAATCAATTTATAATGGATCAAATATGTCCATTTTCTCCTATTTCCACTTCCCAATAAACCTTGTTGAGAGGTTTCACTATAATAATGAACAAGTACAATGTTAGTAAATACAACTTCCTTTTATGGCTTAAGGATAACCTTTCAGTCTTTTTTCCCTTAAGCTAAAGAATGGCCTCACTTTTTTTCAATTCTCACAAAAAAATAGCACTTATAAAAAATCTCTTGCTTAAGATCAAATTGGTGTTTAAAAGAGGCTATCACAGTTATGAAATGATTGCATAAAAACCTTATAAAAAAATCTTACAAAAATGCAACCAAAAAGCACAAAACTGAACTCTTATTGCTCACAAAACTTATATGATTGGTTTCCTAACAATTAGATTATTAAAATCAATCTAAAACATCTATTTATAGTGTTTTCTAAACCTACTAGCCATTACTCAACGTCTCTTTAAATTAAAAGACATGAATTTTATATCCCTATTAATTTCTAGCCATTAGAATGTGGTACTAGTCAACTAGTCTAGTTAAATAGTTTCCTAACTCACTCACACATTGAAAACACTTTCATAAAACATTTTAACTGATCAAAAGGATTAATTCAAAATTTCCCACACAACTACATCTTGATTATTGTTGGTCCTAAATGATACCTAAGAGGAGAGTGAATTAGGTTCTATGAAATTTAGGAAAGAATCACACAAAAAATTTCAATAAATTTGCGAAAGCAAAAATAAATATGAAAAAAATTAAATGAAAAGAAACTTACATTTATTAAAGATAAAATAAGCAATGCAAATATGAATTTAACTTAACAACTTACAAACTCCTTTTTGGCTCAAGGTTAACCCTCTTATTTTTCCAAAGCTTAAGAATATCCTTTAACAAGTTTTTTTTAGAGGCTCAAGAATAACCTCAGCTTGGGATTGTAATACATGAAATCAATAATAATATCAAATTCTCACAAACTTAAACAATAAAACTTTTTAGCACTTATACGAAACACAGAATATTTATATTTCACTTCTGTATATGGTTCCTTTGTTAATCCTCTATTTATACTGGTAAACAAGGATTATTTAGTCATTGGGGAGAATCTGCAACGTTCATCTTTTCATTAACTCTCTTGATCGTTGTATAATTTTTGTGACCGTTGTGTAATATGATCTTTCCTGATAATCCACTATGTAATCTTTTCATTCAATCGTCTGATAGGCATCATTTGGTATATTTATTTTTTGAAAAAGTTCATTCGATTGATCTGTTCCATGGTTCGGTCGACTGATCTGCATTCAGTTGGTCGATCTTCATTCGGTCGGTCGATGCTCTCTTCACAAGTCGACCAACTTCTTCAATTTCTTCATTCAAGACAATCAAACTTTGTATCAACATTATTCTTTCACAAATATACCTCAAAATTGTCTCTCTTCAATCATACCTGCCTTTATACATACTTAAATAAAAATATCAATACAAAAGATGTTTTTGTCATCATCAAAACAAGGTGGGCCTCCTTTGGTTCAAAAATCTCCACCTTTTGTGATGAAAAAACTATGTGACATTAAAGAATATAGAATAGATATAAACTCGCCCTGAATTACAAAAGAGTTTAAGGCTTCATAAAAATATACAAAAATCCAACTCCCCCTAAATTCATACGTATGGTAAATTTATGCATACGGTAAACAAAGAATATTTAATATCACATACCTCCCCCCATTTTTGGAACCAACACGAAAGGTCATAGGGAATGTCCATAAATCATACCAATCACTCAGCTAATTGTACAAAAATGATCTTTATATAAAGTTTTAGTAAAAATATCTGCTAATTCATGCAATGCATCAACAAACTCAAGTTCAATATCTCCATTTTGCACATGATTGTGAATAAAATGATAATGAATTTCAATATGATTAGTCCTAGAGTGTTGGATGGGATTCTTAGTCAAATAAATGGTGCTTATGGTATCACTTCGAATTAAAATTCTATCAAGATGCAAACCATAGTCTTTAAGTTATTGTTTAAGCCATAAGACTTGAGTACAGTAACTAATAGCATCCATATATTCGGCTTCCACTATAGATAATGCAACAAAATTCGGTTTTCAATAAAACCATGAAACTAAAGCATTTGTTAAGAAATGACATGCACTAGATGTAGTTTTTCTATGTAGCAAGCTACTCATTTAATCAGCATCAGAATACCCAATTAAATCCAAAACTTCATTTTTAAGATACCAAAGTCCCAAATGGAGTGTACCACTTATAATTAAAAATATGTTTAACAACTAGTAAATGTGATTCTTTAGGAGAAGATGGAAAGTGTGAAAAAAAAAAACCAAACATAAGGTCAGGATGATTAGCAGTTAGATATAGTAAACTACCTATCATACCTTGATATAGTTTTCCATCTACAACTTTTCCATCTTCATCTTTGTTCAACTTGATGGATGTGCTCATGGGAGTGCCTAAAGGCTTTGTTTGATCCATTCCGAAATGCTTAAGGAGTTCCCTTGTATATTTTGATTAATTGATGAAGATTCCATCCTTCAATTTCTTGATTTGGAGTCCGAAGTAGAAGTTTAATTCTCCCATCATGCTTATCTCGAACTCCCTACTCATACACTTAGCAAATTCTTTACACAAACGTTCATCAATAGCCCTAAAAATAATATCATCAACATATATTTGAACAATTAATAAAAGGCAAAAGGTGTGATTCAGCCCCTAACGTTTCATAAAGGGTTCAATTTGCCCCCTAAGGTTTTTCATGATACTACTTCAACCCTTAAGGTTTATAAAAGTGTATAAATTACCCCTAAAATATCATTTTTGTTGACTTTTTATAAGTCAAATTTTTTGTCTGTCCACTTGGCATGCTGACATGGATTTTTGTGGGTCCATGTTGCTGACATGGATTTTTTTAATAATAAAAAATTATAAAAACTCAGACCCGACCCGATTTATAGACTCGACCCGTATTATCATGACCCGACCCGCATCCCTACCCCATTCCTGCCCGACTCGCCCATCCCTATCCCCCGCTCCCCTTCACTAAACAGCTTAACCCGATCCCTCTAATCCCTAAATCATATTTCCCACCCAACCACAACAGAAGAGGTTCTCCGGCTTTGCTCCGTCTCGCGCGATTCTTGTCTGGCGTGTGGCTCCCTCTCCGGCGATAGTGCGTGTGGCTTCCTTTCCGATGACAGTGCATGTGGCAACGGTGGTCACTGGACACTAAAACGTTGAACACTTCCTCTTCGAGGTGTGCCTCCGAGCGGCTCCATCTCCGATGTGTGGCCCCGTCTCCGACAAGTTGCTCCATCTCCAGCGACAAGGACACGGCAGAGGCAGTGACTGTCTTCACTATCCCAACAACATGGCAAAGGAGTTCCAGCAACTGTATCATGATAACGTAAAACCCTTTCTTCATTATCCAACTTCCTTTTCTTTTCCCTTTTTGTGTGTTAAGAGTTTGAAATTGGGTGTCTTCAGGTGATTGTGAAAACAATTTGTTTGATGCAAGCATCCATGGGAATTCCTCTTGCTTCCGACTTTGATGACCCTACTTTTGCTAACTTCAACCAGGTGCTTACGTTGTGTTTTTCCTTTTTATGACTCTTCTTAGTGTCCAACTCAAGAAAACTTCCTTGGTACATGACAAGAACACATACATTTTAACCCAAGTAGTATATTTGTAAAGATTATGTTTGGTTGTTGCTTAAATCAAACTGTAGCCATAGCTATACAATCTTTGGAGTGTGTTCTAGTTTGACTACATGTTTCAGATTTGATTATCAATGTTTGATATTTGGAGTGTGTTCTAGTTTGACAACTTATTTTTAGATTTGGTTTTCAATGTCTCTGTTAATATGTTTCAGAGTTTATGTGGTCAAAGTCTAGTTAAGTCTGTAGCCTTTGATGCAGCTGAAGTATTGGTAGTTGCTGGAGCTTCTACAGGTGCTATTAAGATGTAGGCTTGGAAGAATCTAAGAGTATCTTGCCAAATCATTTAAAATTTCTTATCTATGCAAAAACAACCATATCATTTCAAATTGAAGATTTAAATGAATTCTATGATTGTTTACTAGCCATCCCCCTGTCTATGAATAATCAAAACTAAGTAGCATGATATATTATTAGACCTCTTATTGTAGACTAGGTTGATGCATTAAATTATATTGAACCTAATTGTACTAAATTGCAATAACAGTCCAGACAGCAATTAAAACCGTGATAGGAGCAATTCATCAAGATATTAACTAGTATGGAATTCTTTATTGAAATCTTGATTGTATTTGAATGTCTATGTTGCATCTATTAAGATGTGGGACTTAGAAGAAGCTAAGAGTATGTTCCCAAATCATTTAATTTTAAAAGAGAGGGGATAGCTTGCTAGATCTGATAGCTTTAA
>JAOXYD010227584.1:0-18284 GCA_028565735.1 Pinacopodium congolense
TATTAGTTTGTATCATCATTTGGTACTTCCTAAACATTAAATCTCTTATTTTATCTTTCTTTGTTCATATATATGGCGAGAACACAGGCTATTTTGATTCAATTCAAATTTTCTTGTTTATTTATAATGTTTTGAGCTAAATTATAGCTAAGGACAGGTTCTTGAATGTCTTGAATGGATGTTTATCACATGATTGGATGATAGCCTTTGTTTATGTGAGATCTTAAAGCATATTGTAACTTAATCACTTCGAATATGAGTTTAGATGATTAATTAGAGGATCAATTACTTAATTCATTGGAAAAATCCATAAATAACATGATTTTATTCAATACATGACCATTTATTGGTTATTTCATGAGGGTACTAATCTTAAATATGGAATTTAGGATTAGAAACTTCTTAATTTTTAAGCCTACCTCCTATTAATTTGTGAGTGGATCAAATCATGGATTTAGGAATGTTAAAGAAAATGCAATGACTTAACCATAACTTTGTCTTACTTTAGTGAAGGTTTTAGATAAGAAATTCCAATCCATTTCATAACTAAAGTCATTTAGGCCTAGTCCTTAGCCATTTAATCAATTTGTAGTCTTTAGGCAATTTGGAGTTCAAATGAAAATTTGGAAGCTCTTTAGGTGTTTTTAGTTTAATTAATCCCTTAGTTTCAAGTCTTGAGTTCCCTTAAATAATTGTAATCCAATTGCCTTAGTAGTCATACAATCAATTCTCTATGAGTTCGACATTCTTGAGTTTTAAATGTACTCCACTTTATTACTTGCGACAGAATTTGATTTAGTATTGAATTTGATTTGCATGTTAATCGATTGGCTTATATAAGCTAAATTAGTGATACCAAATCGACCTAGCACACATGATTGTTATTTCCTATTGCATTAATGTATTTCCTAGGGAACTCTTCGCATATGAAGCCTAACCTAAATTTTTAATAGTTCATTGATTATTTTTCTCACTTGATTATATTATCATGTCTTCACTTATTCTTCTAAAACCCATCATGTCACAACTTAACATAGAACCTCCAACATCCTTGGAAGACCATCTAAAGATTCAATTTATTAAGGAAGTTGGTGAATTGTTAGTTGGATGCATTAGTCAAATGGTTGTGATAGCGAGAACTGACCTCTTGTGGAAGCCCTTAAACCATGAGGTAAGAATGAAAAAGTTTGTATAATGACGATAACAAGGAGATAAATTGAATTGTTATATATTCAGAAAAGGAAAGGAGAAAAAAATAATTCAATAACAATAATTAAATCACATCTCTACTGACACTATTGCACGTGTTTTCATTCTTAAGATATTCTAAAAGAAATGGAATCCATGAGTGGTGAATTCCTTAGGCAATATTTAATTTTATTTGCATTCTCCCATTCAAGTTATATCCGTCAAAAGCCTGGTTTAGTTCTTAGCTTGGTCAAAAATCATGGGAGGACATTTCTTTCTCCTCATCTAGGATTCAAACATGTGGATAGGTTCCAAGGGGTTGGGGAAATTGCCCTAGTTCGGTCACAGGTGAAATGATAATCGTGCTCCGAGTTGATTGTAAATTATAGAACTTAAGTTTATGGAATAGTAAGAATTGGGAATCTTTTATCAGTCGGCCAAAATTTTGGGTGGTTTTCTTAGGTGAGCTTACGAGACATAGATACTTGTGTTGGGAATTCAGGGTGGAGTAAAACTTATAGAAATAGAATAAAAGAAAAAAAGTTACAGAAGAGAATTTTTAAACACAGAAATTCAACTCCTTTTATTCATAATCTTGAAAGCTATTTACAAGGGTTTGTACACAAACTCATAATTGAATTATAACTCAAATACCTAATACTATTCTAACCAAAATTCTAGAATTCTAACTAAACAAAGAAACTATACTACTATTAAAATAATGTTACTAACAAGATAAACATACCTAATCTAAGATAATATAATTTTTAATTATTCTCAACAATCTCCTTTAATTCAAAATTGGAAAAAAATTTCAAATATCATATAGCACTTCTCTCTACATTTCTTCAAATTTTTTGAAGTACTTTCTCATCATCTTGTTGATGCACTTTCTCACCAACCTCTAATTGGAACACTATCCCTAAAAAAAAAAAATTTATTTAATTATTGGAGAAACTTCTCTCTAAAAAAGAAAATTTTCTTGGTGCATTGTGCTTCTCACCGCTTAATTCAAAAGAGTGTTTTTTTCTTCAACTATCTATTCTATTCCTCCTTTTCTCATAGTTCTTCTTCTTCTTTTTTTTTATAATCTTTCATCTTGATTGATCAAACTTACTCACAGGTGCTTTTACATTAATAAGGGATCTGATCCCATATTGAGAATTTGGGGTGGAGTAAACTCATAAAAATAGTATAAAAGAAAAGAAAGCTATGGAAGATAAATTTTAAACATACAAATTCAACTCCTCTTATTCATAATCTTGAAACCTATTTATAGGGGTTCATACACAAAATCATAATTGAATTATAACTCAAATACCTAATATTATTTTAACTAAAACTCTATACTTCTAATTAAACAGAGAAACTACACCACTACTAAAATAATGCCACTAACAAGATAAACATACATACTTTAAGATAATATAATTTTAAGTTATTCTCAACAACTTGGTCATGATATCCATAAGCTTTTATGTACATAAAATAATTTTGTTTCATTTTGTGTTAAACCATCTGATCTACTGCTTATTGTCTAGAGGAGGATTTGTTAGTACATTTATCTTAAAATTTGAAGAGGATTTGTTGGTATTTCTTTGATAACTTTAGCTGTTAATCTATTTCAAGTTGACCTCTCTTATGTTTCATGTACCATGTCAAGGGATTGAAGATGACGTAGATATGAAATGATTATGTGGATATAGGTTGAAATGATTTGTTGTTGCATGCTTTTCATAACTTATTCATTCATTCATAATCAGAATTTAAGCTCTATCTTTTAATAAACCAAAATAGATTAGTGTTAGCTAAAAACATCCTTTAGAGATGTTTACGAAAATCAACTTCCTTAAACAATTGCTTATTAACTAAATGAGAGCAATGTTCTTTTCTTTTTTTCCTTTTAAAGTAAGAAATGATTTCAACCAAAAAAAGAGATAAAGTTTTACTATGATATGAGATAAAGTTTTACTATAATATGTGATAAGTGTGCTTTTAGGTTATAATTCTAGATTGTCTTTAGGTGTTTTATGTTTTTCTTTGTGTGTTTTAACATTAGTTTATTTGATCTTTTGCATCCTTTACATCTTTTCATGCTCTTTGAAGTGTTTGATTGTTTCTTTATTTTATTTAGTGTTTGGGGGGTGGTTTTTGAGCTTCTTTGTGGAAATAGTTGATGCTCTTTATTGGTTTATTTTGTATGAAATAGGATTTCAAACTTGAAAGTTTTGCATATGACTTGAATGGCTTACTAGGAAAACTTTTACAGCTTATATAGCCATAAAAACTAGTGGAGATGAAAATCAAGATCTTAGGAGTCTCTAGTTCAAATTTCAAGTTAATCGGAAGTCCAGAGAGGGAGTTATGGCCAAAAGAGTGGAGTGCATTCAAAGTTTCATGAAGTAGGTCACGATAATGACCAACACTAGATGACCATTCTCTATCACTCTCGTGATGGGCTATAAGGGTGACACCAGAATTGACTCCTAGGCAAGTCAAACTTGAGTTTTTAAGTTAGGGGACCCTCCTTTGTATATATAAAAAGGCTCAAAACCTTAGGAGCCTTCTACAATCATTAGAGGATACTAAAAGGAGGCAACTTGGAGGTTTTTGGTGGTAACCAAAAGAAGAAAACACAATCTTTCTTGGGAAAGAAGAAGATAACATAACACCCAATTTTTCAGCTTTCTTGAAGTGAAGAGAAGACCTTCAAGGCTCCATCTAATTTATTTTTATTCTTCTCTTTATTACTTTTTAGCATGGAAAACATGAATATTGGTAGATTATTTGTGATTATGAGTAGCTAAATACGTTGTATGAGTTATTCTTGAACTATTTTGTTGAACTCTTGCGTTTGTATTCAATAAATGGATGTTTATGATATGCATTAAGCTTAAACCTTGCAATAGACCGAGAGGGTGAGTTGGGTATTTGTGTTGGGTAGTGCAACGAGAGTTGGCTTCCAATAGACCTATACATATTCAAATTTTTTCAAGTAATTAAAGAGAGATCTTGGCTATTTGTTGAAATTACCTATAAGATTGTTTAATATCTAGTTGAATAGTTAGAAAAAGTTAGTAAGACTAGAGATAGCATAATTAATCATAATCTATTTGAATAGGGACAATTAATTACGCCTTGAGAGAGGGTAATTAAGTATTAGAAAGTCTTAGGTCAAACGAAATTGAATCATTAAGTAAAGAGAGAAGCAAAATAGGGATATAACGACTCCTAATCTTAAGCTTTAGTTATAAAATTCATGCACTTTGTTTTATTTAGTTGTCCATTACTATTTAAATTAATTTTAGTTTATTTTTCAATTTTTAACATTTATAATTATTTTCTTAAACAAAGCTCAACTTAGATTAAGTGGTATCTAAACTCAATCTCTATGGGATGATGTCCGTTTTTAGCTACAAGTAACGACTCGTATACTTGTGATTTTGAATGTCAAACTAGTAGGTTGTTTTAGGAAATCAACAAGTTTTTAGAGTCATTTCCTAGGATTTTTTGTTTAGCATCTTGTTTATTTTGGGTTATTGTGAATTAAGAGTTTTTAATACTTTTTCTTGTGTATTTGCAAGTGCATGAACACCAGGAGCATGGGAAGGTCTAGTGAATTTAGTGACAAAGAGTTGTCAGATATAATAAGGTATGAATAAGAGTTGAGAAGAGTAAAGCGCCAAGAAAGTATGCAAAGAAATATGGCAGAAGAAGGAGAACAAGGAAGAGCTAAGAGGACACTGATGGATCATAAGGTCAGGTTTCAGTCCTTAAGGAGTTGCAAGGCCTACAATTCAAGAAAAACATTTTAAAATCAAGCCTGCACTCCCCAACATACTTCAGAACAGTATGCAATTCTATAGACTATCTAATGAAGATCCTAATGGTCATCTAGCTAATTTTTTGGAGATCTGTAACACATTTAAGTTCAATGGAATGCTTGACGATGCTGTGAAGCTTAGATTTTTTCCATTCACTTTAAGGGATCGAGAAAAGGCATGGTACAACTCCTCCTATAGTTTAGGACAAATTACCATATGGGAGCAGGTCGCCCAAGCTTTTTTTGCAAAGTACTTCCCACTTACCAAGACCACTAGGATCATCAAGATCCAGAAACTTTCGGCAAAGTGATGGGGAATCATTATATGAAGCTTGGGAGAGGTACAAAGAGTTACAAAGAAGTTACCCACACTATAATCTTCCAAGGGAGTTCTTGCTACAAACATTCTATAATGGAGTTAATCAAAACATAAGGGGGACCATACATTCAACTGTTCGGGGATCATTGATGAGAAAAACCATTGCTGTACTTTATGAACTTTTAGAAGAGTTGGTGAGCAATAGTTATATGTAGTTAAGTGTGAGGGGTAGATCAGGGCAAAAGGAGTAAAAAGGGATGATATCAATTGACTCAGTAACAGTACTATAAGCTCAGTTTACGGCTCTTACCAAGATGTTGAGCAACATACAAGGAGCATCTTTATCTAAAGTGAAGGTCATGCAATTTCAATTTGAGCTTTACGGATAAAACAACTATGATACAGCAGGATGTTTCTTGTTAAAAGCTAATGACAATGAGCAGGTAAATTTTGTGGGCCAACCATAAAGAGGTAACAACTTATACTCCAACACTTATAATCCTAAGTGGAAAAACCATCTCAATTTCTCTTGGAGTACTAACAATGCAAGTGGCTAAGCAAGACCTCAAGGGCTTCCTAGATTTCAATAAGACCGAATTGGGTCTTTGGAGAGCAAGATAGAGAAAATGATGGATATGTTGGGCTTTAAATTAGCAAGTCAAGAGGAGAATCATAAGTGGATGGAGGTCAAGTTTGATCAGATCACCAAGAACAATGCCTCATTTATCCATAATCTGGAAGTACAGGTTGGTCAACTTGCCAATGCTCTGTCTTTAAAAAATACAGGTAACCTACCGAGTAATATTAAAGCCAAACTAAAGGAACAACTTAAGGTGACCACACTTAAGTATGGAAAATAGCTGGAGGAGCCAAGTGTGCAAAAGGAGAGCCAAGCCAAGGAGAAAGGTAAGGAAATAGAGGAAGAGAAGGTAGAAGAGGAGGAAGAAGTAAGGCTATATATACCACAACCACCTTACAAGCCCAAGATTTCATATCCATAGAGGGTGAGAAAATACCAAGTAGATGCTCAGTTTTTGAAGTTTTTAAAGAAATTAAAGAAGCTTCAGATTAATTTGTCCTTGGTGGAGGCATTGGAATGTATGCCTAAGTATGGGGAGTTTTTTTAAGGACATATTGATGCACAAACACACTTGGGAGGACAACCAAACAGTGAACTTGACGGATAAGTGTAGTTCTATCATCTCAAGCAACATGCCTTCAAAACTATAAGATCCAAGGAATTTTATTATTCTATGTGTTATTGGTGATTTTGACTTCTTTAAATGTTTATGTGTTTTAGATGCAAATATTAACTTAATGCCTTTATTTATTTTCAGAAAAATTGAGATTAGGAGAAATCAAGCTAACATTCATACTCATTCATCTTGTGGATCAATTTATCAAGAGGTTGTTTGGAGTTGTGGAAGATGTATTGGTAAAAGTAGATAAATTTATCATTCCTATTGATTTTGTTGTTTTAAATTTTGAGGAAGACAGAAATTGTCCTTTGATTTTGGATAGGTCCTTTATGAATACTATTAGGGTATTAGTGGATGTGCATGAAGGGAAACTTATTTTGAGAGCTGGTGATGAGCAGGTTGAGTTTAATATGTCTAAATCTTTGAATAAGCTAATATATGGTAATGTATGTATGAATATTGGTGTTATAGATGAGTGTGTGAAGGAGGTTGAAGATGAAGTTTGTAAAGTTATTGAACAGAATAGAGATGAGAGTGTGGGTGAAGAGGAAAGATGTGATGAAATTAAGTAGGAGAGGTTAGATAGAACGGATGCACCCACACAACCTTCTATTATTAAGCCCCTCACTTTAGAACTTAAACCTTTACCTGCCTACTTGCGATACACCTATTTTAGGTAAGGACCATACCCTACCCATTATTATCTCCAACCAATTAGATTGTGAATAATAAGAGAAAGTGGTAGAGACCATTAAGAAAATGATGAGAGCCAAGGGGTGACAAATTTATGATATTAGGGGAATTAGTCCCAATGTGGTGATGCATAGGATTAACCTTGAGGAAGGATGCAAAACAGTGAGGGAGAGACAAAGGAAGTTAAATCCAAACATGTAAAAAGTTGTAAAGAAGGAAGTGGTGAAACTTTTAGATGGGGGGATCATTTACCCCATTTCAGATAGTGAGTGGGTGAGTTTGGTGCAATGTGTGCCTAAGAATGGTGGCATGATGGTGCTAGAAAATGAAAAGGATGAGAAGATTTTAATTAAGACCATCACAGGTTGGAGAGTGTGTATTGACTATAGAAAACTCAATTTTACCACCAAGAATATTTTTCCTTATCTTTGTGGATCAAATGGTTATGAAGGTAGCTGGCCACACTTTTTATTATTTTCTTGATAGATATTCAGGATATAATTAAGTGTTTATTTACCCACAAGATTAAGAAAAGACCACTTTCATGTATCCTTATAGAACTTTGCTTATAGAAAGATGCCCTTTTATCTATGTAATGCACCTGCCACATTCCAAAAGTGTATGATGGCCATTTTTTAGACATGAATGAGAACTTCATGAAGGTATTTATGGATGACTTCTTTTTCTTTGGAGATTATTTTGATCATTACTTGCTAAATTTAGATAGAGTAATTAAAATATGTGAGGAGTGTCATTTAGTTCTGAATTGGGAGAAGTTTCACTTCATGGTCCAAGAGGGCATTGTATTGGACCATAAGATCTTACACAAAGGTATGGAGGTAGATAGAGTCAAGATGGAAGTGATTGAAAAGCTTCCGCATCCTACCAACATCAAAGGCATCCGATCTTTCCTTGGTCATGTCGAGTTTTACATACGGTTTATCAAGGATTTTTCTCTTATAACTAGACCCTTGACTCATCTATTAGTTAAAGATGTGCCCTTTGTGTTTGATGATGATGATTTGAATTCTTTTAACAGGTTGAATAAGGCACTCATAATAGCACCTGTTTTGACATCATTGGATTTGGTTGCTTCCCTTTGAAATTATGTTTGATACAAGTAACCACGCCATCGGTTGTGTGCTTAGATAGTAGAAAGAAAAGAGGCTGCATGCCATCTATTATACAAGCAAAACCTTGACGGGAGCACAACTAACTTACACCACAATGGAAAAGGAATTACTTGCATGTGAGAAATTTTGTTCTTATCTTTTGGGCTCACATGTTATTGTTTTTACAAATTATATGGCTTTATGATATCTTTTTATTAAGAAGGGTTCTAAAGCGAGGCTTATTCGGTGGGTAATTCTACTTAAAAAATTCAACCTTGAGATTAAAGATAAGAGGGGAGCAGAAAATGTTATAGTGGATCACCTCTCAAGACTTGAAGGAGGGCACCAAGAAGAAGAAAAGAAGATTGAAGAGTGATTTTCTGATGAAGCATTAATGATGGTAGAGAATTTTTTTCTTCCTTGGTTTGTTGATATTATCAATTATCTCTCAAGTGGTATTCTTCTCCCTGATCTCTCTTATAAAAAAAGGAAGCATTTCCTATTCTAGTGCTCTCGAGATATTTGGGATGAACTTGTATTATATAAGATATATGCTAAAAATTTGATTCATAGGTGTATCCCTAATGATGAAATGATTGAATTTTTGACCCATTGTCATAGTTCAGCATATGCAGGACATTATGAAGTAAATAAGAAAGCTACACGCATTTTAGAATGTGGATTCTATTGGCCCATCCTATTCAAGGATGCTCAAGACTTTGTGCTAAATTGTGATAGGTGCCAAAGAGTGGGAAATATTTTGAAGAGGGATGAGATGTTGCTTTCTAACATCCTAGAAGTAAAGATATTTGATGTGTGGGGTTTGGACTTCATAGGACCCTTCCCATCTTCTTTAGGTAACTCCTATATCTTAGATGGAGTTGATTATGTTTTTAGATGGGTTAAGGTCATAGCTACTTCATCCAATGATGGCAAGGTGGTGAATAGATTCATCAAGAAGATCTTTACTAGATTTATAGTGCCTAGAGTAATCATTAGTGATGAAGGGAGTCACTTTTGCAACAAGCATTTTGAAGCTTTATTAAAAAGATATAATATGCATCATCGAGTGACTACTTTTTACCATTTGCAAATAAGTGGCCAAGTGGAAGTGGTGAACAAAGAATTGAAGAAGATTTTAAAGAAAATAATGAGCACCTCAAGGAAAGATTGGCTTTAAAGTTAGATGATACACCTTAAGCATATATAACAACTTTTAAGACACGTATAGGTACTACTCTTTATAGACTTTTGTATGATAAGGCTTGCCATTTACCTTTGGAGTTAGAGTATAGAGCCTATTGGGAAATTTGGAAGTTGAATAAGGATTGGAAACTTATGGGTAAGAAAATATTGCTACAACTTGATGAATTTAAAGTGTTTAGATTTGATGCTTATAAAAATTCTAAATTGTACAAAGAAAGGATGAAAAAAATAGTATGATGCTCACATCAAGAAGAAAGAATTTAAGAGTGGAGACTTAGTGCTTTTATTCAACTCAAGACTTAGGTTATTTCCCAGAAAGCTCAATCAAGATGGAGCGAACCTTTCAAAGTCAATCAAGTTTTTAATCATAATGCATTATAATTGGAGAACACCAAAGGTGAAACATTCAAAGTTAATGGCAATAGATGCAAGCTCTAACTTGGAGGAGCTCTTTCACACGAAAAAGAAGTAGTTTCTTACCTTTCTTTTAGCCTCACTTAATTGCATTAAATTTTGATCAAGCTCATAACCTTAAATGAAACATGTTTTATGTAGTTTTTAGGTTGTTTCATGTGTTGATTCTTAGCTTTTAAGTTATTACTTGCTTTTATCTTCTCTTTTCGTTTGTTTAATGCTTGATTTCTTGAGTTTGATTGATTTTTTTAGGTAGATTTTGTTGTTTGAGGTTAAGTTTGAAAGTTTGAATTGAGATTGAGGTGTTTAGGTATTTAATTGCTACAATTTGGAAATGATTAAGGTGCTTTCTCTATCACCATCATAACCTAACACAAGGGTAACAAGGGGTTGTGTAAAATGTTCTGTCATGATTATGACTAGTTATGATCATGACAGAGAGTTTTGGTCATGATCGTGGCCTGTCATGATTATGACCGACGCGATTTTGAAACTTCTCCTAAACCCTATCTTCTTTCTTCTTTCTTTCTTTCTTCCTCTCCTCCCCTTTTGTCACTATTTTCGGTCCCCCTAACCCTTTTTCCACCCCTTTCCTCCATATTCAGCTAAAATTTCTTCAATTCCAGTGAGTTCTTGTTGGTTTCTTCGCAAAATCTTCAATTTTTTGCATTTTTCTTCATGTTTTTCATCTTTCTATAGTTTTTCTCCTCTTTCAACTCCCATTCATCTCTCTCTCTCTCTCTCTCTCTCTCTAATGTGGTTGTTCGGCTTCTATTTTGGCATTTCTCACCATATTTGTGTATTTTTACAGGTATTTGCACGTTATGCCTCTAAGAACCAAGATTCTTTGTTGAAAATCCGTCTAACCTATACAAACCAAAGTGGAAGGTCACAATGCGAGGGATATTTCTACAGATTTTGGTGCACATTTCCCCATTTTCTCCCAAGATAAAGGCATTAGGTACAATATCCAAAAGAATAGGACCATTCTTACACCTCGATATTTTCTTTTTAATCTTCTAAAAGAAATAGGTCTTAAATAGAAATTATTGTAATTGTGTGCTAAGGGTGGTTGGGCATAGATTATCCTATTTTCATTGAGTTGACACTGAGTTCTTTTACCACCCTACATTTTGAAACGCCAACTTTAACTAATTTTTAGTTTAGGTTAAAGGGTCAAGTTCACAAGTTAGATGAGAAAGTGTTAAACTCGATTTTTGGTTTTCCTAAAGGCCATGTAGAAGATGCCCATCAAGATTTTTCTACCAACATGTATTAGCACTTTTTGACTGAGATATCTGAGTTCAAACCATAAAATGCTTCAAATGCCAATATTCTTAGCCACAAACGTTTGTTATTGCATAAATTTATTTGCTATGCTATTTTGTCAAAGATTCAAAGTAAGAAATGCTCAGTTAAGGAATTATTATTGTTGTGGTGTATGGATGAAAGATCAAGATGCGTATGTCCTTATATTTTTTTCAAGCTTTGATGCAGTAGGTGAAAAAGAGGGGTAATTATTTAGGCCTAAGGTATTTAGCCATCGCTTTAGCATAACATTTTAATATTGATAACATTGTCCTGACCCTTGTTTCTTCTGAGTACTTTAATCTGAGTACTTGGAAATACTATGGCACAGTAACATAGAGCTCCGAGATCTTCGGACTTGCACTATAATCAAACATAGGTTCTTTGACGAACCTTCAAGCCCTAGGGATGTTCCTCAGTATGATGATGATTTAAGTGAGGATTCGGATGAAGTGAGATGAAAGAAGGTGTGTAATCTCCTCGAGGGCCAGAATAGTCAAACCTAGCAACAGTTGGCCATATTAAGCAAGCAAATGTAAATGGTGATCCGGTGTAAACACTATCTCGAAAGGAAGATCCACAAGTCTTGGGCGATGTAAGGACTCTAAGTCCCCTCACTAACATCATTGCCCCCACCCTCTCCATAAGCTATCTTACCCAATTTTTACTCATTATTTGTTTCTTTTGTTTGTTTTTTTCTTGTGGTTTGTTGCTTTAATAATTTGTTTGCATTGTGATTTTGTTGTTGATATTTGTTTCTGGTGAGCCTATTCACACATTGAGGACAATATGTCCTTTAAGTGTGGGGAGGTAGCTTTTTATTGTGTTTTCATTTTGAATGTTATTTAGGATGCATGATAGGTTTTTAGTACTAGTTATTTATGTTTGCATTTCATTTTCCCTGCATTTGAACCTTTGTAATGGTGTTTTGTTATGAAATTCTATCATAGTAACTGGAATGGAATTAAGATGCATGCTTAAAGATGAATTAGGACATTTGGATAGAAGATGAATCATGTGGATTGACTTAAGGAGTCGGTTACATAGGCTTACTCAGAAATTGATATTGGAGTGATTAGGTGATGTATAGAAACATGAAGGATCTTTAATTGAGCCTAAGTGAGGAGTTGAGCCTATATGACTCTATTCCAAAGTCATTTCATTCATTGTGTGTGTGATACCCTCATAGGTGGTTACCTCTAGAACTTGCTCTAAACCAATTTTAATCTACTAGATGTATGCTACATAGAAGTGATCAAGGCATTCTTTCTTTTAACCTTTAGCTTAAATGATTAGCTTATGTCATTGTCCCTTGAAAGCCCCTTTTGAGCCTTTTATCTTTTTGTTTCATCAAGAAAACATCTTATTTTAAAACCTAAACCCCATTAGCCTACCCATTCACAAGCTTAGTAGAGTATTAATTAATGCATTAGTTGAGATTTTTTGTCACATTTTTTTCTCTAAGATGAGTTTAACGATAGTGCTACTCTTTGAGCACATTTCATTTATCTATTGTTTTGTTTATTATTTCGTTATTGTTGTTCAAAAAAAGAGAAAGAAAACAAAAAAGAAAGAAAAGAAAGAAAAAATTGAATAACATTTAGCAGCATCAATAAGTGCAGAGTAGTAGTGTATCTTTGTGATCCCTTTGTGCACTTAGTACTTTATAAATGCTTGTAATAAATCCTTAAAACCTTTTGACCCACCTAAACCCTAGCCCCATTATAACCCTTAACAAAGTTCTTTTTATCTATTTGTGCAAGTAATCATTGTGAAGAAGAATTAGTGTATTTACAGGCCTATGATAGTATTCTTTCCTATAGAGAGTTTTAATTAAAACAATAAGCTTTAAACACTTGAGTGAAATGAGTGAATTCAGTAAGGAAGATCCATTTTGATTCTATGTTTACCTTTGATTGATAGTGTCATAAATTGCGTTTGTTTATATATGTCGATGAAAACTAGTTATGATGTGTATAGTAGCTTGAAATTTGAGTTGGCCAAAGTTTGAAAGATTGCAAGCCCTTAATCCTTGTGAAGTTGAATTGATAGGATGGATTGGTTGTGTTTGATTTTTCTTGAGAAAAAGTAAAGGTTTAAGTGTGGAGAAGTTGATAAGTGTGCTTTAGGTTATGTTTCTATATTGTATTTAGGTGTTTTAAGTTTTTTTTTTGTGTTTTAACTTTAGTTTATTTGATCTTTTGCATCCTTTACATCTTTTCATGTTCTTTGAAGTGTTTGATTGTTTCTTTATCTTATTTAGTGTTTGAGGGTGGTTTTTTAGCTTGTTTGGGGGAATAGTTGATGCACTTTGTTGGTTCATTTTGTAGGAAATAGGATTTTAAACTTAGACTTTTTGCATATGAATTGGATGGCTTAATAGGCAAACTTTTAAAACTTATATGGCCATGAAAATTGGTGCAAAGGAAGATAAAGATGTTAGGAGTCTCCAATTCAAATTTCAAGTCAATCGGTAGTCCAGAGAGGGCGTTATGGCTAAAAGAGTGGAGTGCATTCAAAGTTGCATGAAGTAGATCACAATCGTTGTGGGTCACGATCGTGATCCTCCCTCGATGACCACTCTCTGTCACCCTCATGATAGGCTATGAGGGTGACAGTGGAACTGACTCTTGGATAGGTCAAACTCAAGTTTTTAAGTTAGGGGACCCTCCTTTACACGTATATAAAGGCTCAAAACCCTAGGAGCATCCTACAATCATTAGAAGATATCAAAAGGAGAAAACTTGGATGTTTTTTGTGGCAACTAAAAGAAGAAAACACAATCTTTCTTAAGAAAGAAGAAGACAAAACAACACCCAATTTTCTAGCTTTCTTGAAGTGAAGAGAAGACCTTCAAGGCTCCATCTAGTTTGTTTTCTTCTTCTCTTTATTACTTTTTAGCATCTAAAACATGAATATTGGTGGATTGTTTGTGATTATAAGTACCTAAATACTTTGTAGGAGTTGTTCTTGAACTAATATGTGGAACTCTTACCTTTTTATTCAATGAATGGATGTTTATGATATGTATTAATCTTAAACATTGCAATAGAGTGAGAGGGTAAGTTGGGTATTTATATTGGGTACTGTAACAAGAGTTAGCTTCCAATAGACCTATACATATTCAACTTTTTGCAAGTAGTTGAAGAGAGTTCTTGGCCATTTGTTGAAATTACCTATAAGATTACTTAATATCTAGTTGAATAGTTAGGAAAAGTTAGTAAGACTAGAGATAGCATAATTAATAATAATCTATTTGAATAGGGACAGTTAATTGTGCCTTGAGAGAGGGTAATTAAGTATTAGAAAGTCTTGGGTCAAACAAAATTGGATCATTAAGTAAAGAGGGAAGCAAAATAGGGATAGAACGATCCCTAATCTTAAGTTTTAGTTATAAAATTCTTGCACTTTGTTTTATTTGGTTGTCCATTTCTAGTTAAATTTATTTTATTTTATTTTTTAGTTTTTAGCATTTACAATTATTTTCTTAAACAAAGCTCAACTTGGATTAAGTGGTGTCTAAACTCAATCTCTATGGGATGATATTCATTTTTAACTACAAGTAACGACCCATATACTTGCAGTTTTGAACATAAAACTAGTAGGTTGCTTTGTGAAATCATTAACAATAAGTACCAATAATAAATTATAATCATATAATAAAAGCTATTAGTTTTTTTACATTTTTTATATGGGGTAAAAATTGTCATTGTTGAATGTAGATAATAATTCATAATTTACGAATTATGTGTTTTGATAAATAACTTGAAGAGTCAGTGATTCATGATTAAATAACATACCTGATGACTCCACTCAACAAAATTTCAATGTTTCTCCTCTTCTAAATAACTATTTTCTTCAAAATTGAAGTAATTTTAAAGAAGAATAACTTGGTATTAACATAACTGAAGTAAATAATAAGTGTTAAATTTAAGCAACAACCCTATTGGATTATAATGATTGTTGTAATGCATTTTTCTTTCATAGGTCTGGCAATGGCTATAGATATTCTAGGTGTATGTATGAAGGTGCATTATTTGTTTGTGTAAGATTGCTAGAAGGGTAATAGCTCCTGATATTATTCTCCTTAGACATCTTTAGAGCATGATTTATTGATTAAAATCTTAAGTTAAAGGAAAATTTTTATTTTATTTCTATACTTAATTATGATACATTTTGAATATGATATTGTTCACGTAGAATTCTGTAAAAATAAATGTTTTTATAAGTCTTGGTAGATATATTTATTCGTAAAAAGAGTTAGATGATTCCTAAGATTGAAAAATAGAAGAAAAGTGGAGTTCTAGTGAAATGTAAACACCTAGGTCACAATTTTTTTTTTTAAGAAAGACAAGTTTTTGCAAAAGAGAGTGTGTTTCACAGGCAACCACTGTGACCTTAGCTATGACCTTGCTAGCACTATCCCACGCCTAATGCCATAACTAGAGTCAAGCTTTAGCTCTTATATAAACACGTTTTTAAGTTTTTCTTCAAGGTCTTCAGATCTTTTAGAGGCTTAGCCAACCACCAAGAGTTTAATATCCAATTTTAAGCTAAGTTTATAGATTTTTGAGAAAATTGAAAGAGAAGAATTCAAGAGAATAGTCAAGGATTGACAGATTTCGAAGTTTTAACTTTTATTAAAAATTCAAGGATCAAAACATCGTGAAAATGAGTTTTTCAATTCCTTTATCTTCTTTAATTTATTTATATGAGTTTGTCATATTTATTTATATGATCCTAGAGATTCCATATTTATTTATAGGTTTTAACTTTTCAAATCCTAGAGATGCCAAGCTATTAGAAGGTTCATGGAGAGTTCACCATCCAACCCCTTTTTAAGGGCGTGTTCTTAAATTTAGAGCTTCAATTGTGAGTTCACCTTGTCTATTCAATCTACAATTCCTTTTAACTTACTTAAGCACCAGTCAGGGATCTCTGTCTAGGTAGAGTAGAGGCGAGGTAAAGGCAAATAAAACTATAAGACAATCCCATAGAGATTGAGTATAAGGGCAATCAATGAGCAGATGATCTAAGGTCTCCTGAGCTTCCTGGCATAAGTTGCACAATTTATCAATCATATAATATTTAAGAGAATCTTTACTTCATAGTCTTCTCTAAAGGATTAGCCATAATATAAAGGTTATAATAGGAATGAGAGATGAATCTCACACCAACTTGCACCAATTAGGTAGCTCTCTTTATCCAAATAGAAAACTCTTACAAGAGGAGATTGAAAAATGCATGGTCTTGGTTGGGAGCTAAAGAATGAAGTCTTCACAAGCTAGATTTGGATTGTAGGCTGGCCAATTAGATATAATAAGCTAAGCATATTTGTGAAACTACGTTGGCTAAGACTAAAAGTCATTATGGATAAATATATATACCTTCACATGACGAGGGATAACTACTTGAAGACCTTGGATCTCTTCCACTTGATAAAGAGATCCTACTAGATGCCAATAATAATGTGTAGGATCATGCACCTTTTTTTTTTATCTTTAGTAGTTAAAACGAAAAAAAGTACAGTTGGTTCAATCCAGTTGATTCTTGAAATAAACAACTTGTAGAAACTCCCTTTTTTTAAAAAAATCAGTACACCAAATCAGAGCATTTGTATTTACTTCAAAAAAAAGAAGAGTGAGCCTCTTCGACTGAAAAACCTTTTTTTGTCTTGGTCCTAAATCAACACTAAACAAATCCGAACTAATTGAATACTTGTGTCTAGAATACTTTTCTTTTTTTATTATTCTCAAAGGAGAAGATTCTTCTTTTTACTAAACATATGTAGATCCAATCATGATCTTATAACTTGCTTATAATAACAATAAGAAATCTTTCTCAATCAATCCCTTTACCCCTCATTATTCGAGGATTAGAAAGCTTTGTTTTTTCAAGTTTGAATTTGTTCATTTTGGAATATGGGATCTTCTACTTCATTTTTCTTTTTATTTATTCATTCATTTTTGTTTATTTATTTTACTTGGTGTAGCTTTTTATATGATTCGTGAGTAGGAATTGAGTTTTGGTCTAAATATGCACCCTTGGATTGCTATTACAGCTACTAGTGCTATTTTCTTGATTTACCCGATTGGTCATAGAAGCTTTTCTGATAGAATGCCTCTAGGAATCTCTGGTAGTTTCCACTTTATGATTTTATTCTAGGCTGAGCACAACATCCTTATGCACCCATTTCACATGTTGTGCATAGTTGTTTAATAATATACACTACCTAAGAACCCGCCTGGTGCTACATTATAGGCACATTGGGAATACAGATAATTGTAACCATATACATATAAAATGACAGCAATGGAATGCCAATCCTCAAGTTTTACTTGTAAAGTCTTTATTCCTTGGGAATCAAATCCCAAACATCTATGTTGAACTATCCTATGTTCAACTAGCCAACTGAACAAATGACCCTGCATCTTTTTTCTCAAATATCAATGCCACCATTTTCCTTTACTAAGCAAACATAAACCCATTTCACTTTTGAGATTTTAATATGCCTTATCACTCTACTTCATAAAAGAAGTCTCTGAACATCCTATCTAATCTCTTGATCATACCCTTAGGAAGGGTAAGATACGAATACCAATATACATGGATATGGGATAGCATTGACATCACTAATTGACACTTGCCTCCATAAGAGAGTGTCTTGATATACCAATTGTGCAATTTTTTTATATACAACTTATATCAAAGGATAGTAATATGAGTAACAAGGTTTTTGGCTTATGATAGGTACTCTAAGGTACCAAAATGGTAGTTGTTGAGAGGATAAACTATAAGCCATTACAATCTATACAATCTATCCAACTTGGCCATTAGCACTTATGGATAGGAATAGAGAACTCTTCCTCATATTACAAATTAACCCTAGCATAGAAGCAAAGCTATGAAGAGAATTCAACAATAGATTAACAGAATTAACGGTAGCTCCACATACCAAAAGTAAGTCATCGGTGAAGGCAAGTATAACTATTCCTAGCTTACCACATTTATAATGATACTTG
>JAOXYD010227594.1:0-18284 GCA_028565735.1 Pinacopodium congolense
GCTCCCACTTATCCTACACCTCTCAAGTCATTTCACAAAGTCGGACTAGAGTCAAGCTCAACAGGGTCTTCTTTCCCTGCTGATTCCGCCAAGCCCGTTCCCTTGGCTGTGGTTTCGCTGGATAGTAGACAGGGACAGTGGGAATCTCATTAATCCATTCATGGCATTACAAGAGAACCAGTTGTACATTAATCTTAAAAAGTATAGCTTTATGATAAATAAATTACTATTTTTAGTTTATGGGAAAATTATTATTCTTAGTATATATGGTATATGTTGATGGGATATAGTTAGATAAATCAAAGAATAAGGAAATTAGTGATTAAAACCTAGAAAAAAAAATACAGGAAAAATGGAAAGCAGATGAACCATTAACAACTTGCAACCTAGAGAATGAACGAAATTAAAACACGGATTACAACCTATAAAATGTCTAAGCCAAAAACTGGGGCTTACGGTTTTTATTATGTAATTGGTAGTTTCAATGAAGTTAATAGTTTAGCATTCTTGTAATAATTTTATCTCCTCTAATTAAGTTGTAGTTTAATAAAAATTTCTATACACATGCTTTAGTATGGTTAATACAATTATTTCATTATAAAAAAAGAATAAGGCAATTAAAGATTGATCCAAACCTACTAATGGTGGGGGCATTGTGTAGTTTTTATGGGTTGATGCTTTTCTATTGAAGATTCATAAAGAACTTCAACAATATTGTAGCATTAATGACAGAGTGCCTGAAGAACAAAAAGTTCCAATAGGGAGAAGAGGTAAACGAGTTTTTCCACCCTGAAAGAGAAATTATAGATTGTGCCAGTTTTGATTTTACAAGACTTCTATAAGTTATTTGAGGTTGAATATGATGGCAATGGAGTAGTGATAAGAGGTATCTTATCTCAAGAGAAAAAACCTATAACATATTTTAGTAAGCAACTTAGTGAAGCTAGGAGAATATAAAGTATAAAGTATCTATGATAAGGAGTTTTACTTTATAGTATGCACTCTTAAGAATTGAGAGCACTATATAATCACAAAGTAGTTTATATTTCAAACCATGAGGCCTTGAAATATTGGAGTAATTAAAAGAGATTATTAATGAAATTCACGTGTGAAAAGTTAATCCCTACAAAAGTTTCCATTTAAACAGAGACATAAGTCAAGAATCTAGAATTGTGTGGTTAATCTATTAATTAGAAGAGCATCTTAATTGCTTACCTTGAGAAATGAGATTGTGGGATTTGAGTAGCTGAAGAGAGATTATGAATGTAATGAAGAATTTCTAGAGATATAGAGGAAGGTCTTAGGTAATTAACTTGTAAATAGACTTATATATCGATTTTACTTAAGTGATGGATATTTGATGTATGAGAACTAGTTATGTATGCCTAAAACATCATAAAAGAAGCAAGTGACTTGAGATTTGTGTGGTGAAGGTCTAGTAGGCCATCTCGGATGGGATAAGATGATTGTAACTATATAGGAGTGATTTTATCAACCGTAGTTGCGACCAAATGTTTATAGATTTATGGACAAGAGTTTTCTTATTAGAGTGCTATGAGATAGTCAAAAGATATTAGGTTATATATGTCAGTACTAGTGTTAGAGAATATTTATGAATGATTTTCTATGGACTTCATTTTGGGACTACATAAAACAAATAAGGGAGTTGATTTAGTGTTTGAAGTGGTTGATAGGTTTTTCAAGATAGCCCACTTCATTCCTTGTAAGAAAACTTCTGATGTAATAGAAATTGCCAAAATATGCTTTAAGGAAGTTATTCACTTACATTGGATAGTAAAATATGATCACTTTTTATTGTGACAGTAAGTTTCTTAACTACTTTTAACATACTTTATAAGAGTTATTTGATCCTTCCTTGAAATTTAGTAGAATAGTCCACCCATAATTTGATGAAAAAACTGAAGCTGGTAATAGGATATTGAGGAATTTGACCTATAGTATTTGTACAGATAAGCCTAAATATTAGAATATTTTGCTATCATATGTAGAGCTTGCATACAACAATGCAGTCTACAGTGTTTTTGGCAGATCTATATTTTCTATTGTTTATATTAAGACACCTTAGCATATATTAGGTTTGGTTAAGTTACTTAAGGATGAGAGGACTATTATTCCAGATGAGCATATGACTAAGCTAATGGTTAAAATGTATAAGGAGGTGAAGTAGAAACTTAAGGCAGCTAACCAATGGTATAACTAGATTATAAATAAACATAGACATTTGGAGACTTTTATTGTTGATGATTAGGTTATGGTATTTATGAGTTAATAAAGGTTTCCAACAAGGACATACAATAAGTTACAGTTAAAGAAATATGGTCTACATACAGTATTTGCTAATAGATAAATTACATATATTGATATTTATTTATTATTTAAGTTTTACCTATTTCAGGCTATTTGAGTCTCCTAATTATTTTTTTTATAAAGCTATGGGTAAATATTACATTTGGAGTTTAAGCATGTAAAAGGAAACAATTATGAATAAATGGGCAGAAGCTAAACATCCCTAAATTATGGTGCCATTTTGGTTCTTAAGTGAATTACCATTTTGGTATATAAGACAAGTCAAAAGGATCACGGTGATGTACATGAGTACCATTTATTTTGTAAAAAATAGTCATTTAGGTCACGAAGAAAGATAGAAAAACAATGTTCTTACAAAATAGCATTGTTATTTTGAAGTTCAAGTGACTAGTGGTCATTAGAATCCTAAAATTTAAATGAAAATTTGAGACTAATTAGGAAAGATGTATATAAAACTCTACTAATTTTGATTTTCTAACCCTTATAGAAACCAAATTATAAAAAGATAAGATATATATTAGCTGGGGGTTCCTCTCCTTTAATTTTTCACTAGGTAGTTAATGGATAAGGCGTAAAGAGAAGAAGAATTCCATTGGGTTATGCTTTAAAGAACCAAGGTGACTAGATTAGTGGATAAGAAATCCAAAAATATTTGAGAACAAAGAACATCATTCTTATGACCTTTCTCTTTCTCTTTTTTTTAGTGCTTTTTAGTTTTATTCATGTCAATCCTAAACTGAGTGCTTTCATTATCTAGATAGGAAGACTTGAGGATTCTATTGTATTGGAATGACATTTATTTTTAATTCAGTAAAATCATTTTCTAATAAATTATTTAAGATTACTATATGTGATTAGATTTTACCATTATAGAAATAATTTGTGTTGAGTAAGTACATTATCTTAATATAAGAAAAAAACTAAGGGAGATCTTATACTAGGTAATCTAACCCAATTAAATTCTTGTTCTTCTCTACTTAGCTTAAGTCAATCTATTTGATTAGTTAGATTAGTAATTTAGTTTTAATTTCAGTATTTAATTTTGCAATTAAATTTTTATTAGGTTAAATAATAATTTGATGGTTTAGGCTAGTATTAACTAAAATCCTCGTGAGAATGATACTCGATTCACTTAGATATTATATAGCAATAGATGCATTTGTATAAAAGTTGTGAGGAATAGAAGTAGGTTGAAATTAGAGTTAAAACTTTAAAATTAAGTTTTTTTGTGTTGTTACTAATGATAGTTTGTGATATTAAGAGAACTTTTATCACTTTAAACTTTTTATTTTAGTTTTTGTATTTGTTTGTTTTTTAATTTTACAAATTATTTATTTTATTTTATACCATTGATTGTAGATGCATTTTACAGTGTATAACTAGAAGCTCAACTTTTGATCTTGTTGAAGTAGATCCTAAAATAGAGAGAGTAGCTCTTAAAGCATGAAGAGAAAGGCTTAAACAAGAAGAAGAAGTGGAGTTAACATTGTATGATCTAGGAGATAAGGTAGACGAAAATAGATCAAGGTCTATATTTAATTATGTGAAGCCATCTATTCATGAGACACAATCAAGTATCACAAGACTGTCAATAAATGTAAATAATTTTGGGATTAAGCCTAACATCATCTAGATGATCAATAATTTTTTCAATTTGATAGATTACCCGATGAAGACCCCAATATTCACATTACAATTTTTCTAGAGATATGCAATACATTTAAGGTCATCAAAGCTTTAGATGATGCCAACAGCTAGGGTTATTTTTGTTTTCTTTGAATGATCGTACAAAGCAATGGTTGAAATCCTTACCACTAGGTTCAATAACAACTTAGGACATTTTTGTGAAGATGTTTTTGCTTTAATATTTTTCACTAACTAAGACTGTCAAATTAAGGAACGATATTTTTACCTTTGTATAAATAAATGGTGAGAAACTAATAGCAACCTAATTATACAACTTTTAAACATGTTTTCATAATGATTATATTAGGTTTGAGGCTTAATTCCATGTGATTTTAGTGTATATTTAGTTTACTTTGAATAAGATATATTTAGTTTACTTTGAATAAGATATTGCTTAAGTTGCTTTAGATGATTATTTATATTTTGTAGGACTTTGCAAAGTATTTTAATACACTTTAAGAGTTAGAATAGATGTGGAATCAATTTTATGAGTTAGAGAATCGAGTTATAAAGTTTCACATTAAGTATTAAGGCTACATGAAGAGTGTATCAAGAGAAGAGTGAGAAAAACTAAACAAGTGAACTTTCAACTGTGGGTGACTTTGGTGCAAAATTAGATTCACTTTTAAGGTTGGAATTGTTACGGAGTCAATTTGGGAAGTAAGAGCATCATGTTATTGAGTTTCAAACAAAAATTTAAGGTAAAAGGATGAGTGACGAATAAGTTATAGCAAAAAGATTGAGAGGGGGCAAAAGCTAGAAAAGCTAGAGAGCTTATAGGCAAGTTCACACCCATGGGCTTGCTTCTAACACTTGAATAGTTAAACTCACATATAGACTCATGACTGTGAGTCTGTTCATGAGCCTGATGAGATAACCTATGCAAATAACACCCTTTGGAGTATTTTATGCATTCTCTTACCTCCAAAGACTATCTAGCAGCCATCAAGAGAGGAATAATAAGTCTCAAGCCATCTTTGAAGGGTTTCACACAATCTTGAAGGGAAATAAGGATCTAAATTCATTAATCTGAAGATCAGGTATAGGATTTCAAATATCAATCATTAAGGAGTCAATGGTTCAAGAAAAGTATCTATAAGTTTTTTTATTTCCTTCTTCTTTATGATTGTTTATGTGATTCATACAATGTGTAAGATCTAATCTTTTTATAAGATTTAGGTCTTTATAAACTAATCTTTTTGAAGAAGCTTTTAAAGCATCTTGAGTACACATTCGTAGGATAAAATTCAAAGTTTCTCACGTTCATAACTATTAATTTGAGTAAGGAATAGAAGGAGAAACTATTGGATATCCTAGGGAAACATAAGAAAGCCATTGCATGGAATATATTAGACATTAAAGGCATCAGTTTATCCTTTTACACTCACAAGATCTTAATGGGAAAAAACAACAAGTTGATTATATAATCATAGATGAGATCTAAACTGAACATGAAGGAAGTTGTGAAGACTAAGGTAATTAAACTCCTAGATGCAAGTGTTGTTTACTTGATCTCTAATAGTTCTTGGATGGGTCCAGTGCAAGTTGTCCTAAAGACAGAAGGAATGATGATGGCACCTAATTAGAAGAACAAGCTTATTACCATAAGGATTGTCACTAGATGGAGCGTATGCATAAATTATCAAAAGTTAAACGGTGCAACTAGGAAGAATCACTTTCCATTACCTTTCATCGATCAAATGTTAGTATGCATTTAAGCCATATATATTTTTGTTTCTTGGACAGGATGTTAGGATACTTTTAGAATCTTATAGCACCTGAAGATTAAGAGAAGATGACATTTATATGCCCTTACTGTACATTCGCCTATAGAAGAATGTATTTTAGGTTGTGCAACACACTTGTTACATTCTAATAGTATATAGTGGCTATCTTTAACAACATGTTAGATGATGTCTTGAAGGCATTTATGAAAAACTTTTTTATTTTTGGTTATTCTTTTGATTTTTACCTCTATAATTTAGAAAGAGTGTTAAAACATTGTGAAGAACCTAATTTGGTTTTAAACTTTATGATGGAAAAGAGTATATTACTAAAACATAATACAAGTGGATAAAGGTAGATAGGGTGTTAAGATAGAGATAATCGAGAAACTACTACCTTCCTCTATAGTTTATGTAATTTGGATTTTTCTTAGATATGGAAATAGTGTGTGGACAAAAAAATTATAATCACTTTTAACCAATTTACTATGCTAGTAAGAATTTAAATAATGTTAAAGAAAATTATAAAACAACAACGAAAGAATTAGTAGTAATATATGCTTTTGATAAATTATGTTCTTGTTTTTTTTCCCAAAGTTATCATATATGTTGATCACTTTGCTTTGAAGTATTTACTGATCAAAACAGTTCCAAACTAAGGTTGGTTAGGAGAATTTTATTTTTGTAGGAATTAAATATTGAGATAAAAAATAAGAAGGAAGTCGAGAATCGGTAGTAATTCACCCATCTCACCTTGAGAATCCATATTTAGAGGACATATCAGAAGAAGAGATCAATTATTCTTTCCCTAATGAGTGTTTGTATACATTAGATGTGTAGCTAAGTGCAGTACTTGGTTTGCTAATATTGTGAATTATTTGGTTATAAGTGTTGTACCTAAAGGTTTTGCATATTAGTAAAGGAAAAAAACATTTTTTTTCCAATGCTTGATATTACTTTTGGGAAGACTCATATTTGTTTAGTATTTGTACAAACTAGGTTATTAGAAGATGCATTTCATGTTCGAAAGAATAATATATATTGTAACATTGCCATTCAAGTCTTATGGGAGGTCATTTTCATGCTAAAAAAATCTTTTAAAATGTACTTGAATAATTTTTTTATTGGCCTACTCTCTTCCAAAACACCTAAAGATAGCTACATGTTTTAATAAATGCTAAATGATAGGTAACATCTCTCATCACAATGAAATGAATCAAAATATTTTTATTGTATGCGAAGTGTTTGAAGTTTGGAGTAGTGATTTTATCGGTCCTTTTCTAACTTTATTAGTAAATCAGTATATCCTAGTTGCTATTACTTATATGTCTGAATGGACAGAAGCACATGATTTCCCTATTAATAATTTTAGAGTTGTAGTAAATTTTCTTAAAAAGTTGTTTTTACATTTTGGTACACTAAAGCCATTATAAGTGATAGGTAAACACACTTTTATAATATCTAGCTTGAAAAGGTACTTAAAGATTATGGTATTACACATTGGATTAGTATCCCTTACCATCTTCAGGCTAGTTGCTAAGTGAAAGTGAAGAATATAGGGCTAAAATGAATATTGGAAAAGACAGTAGATCATTTTAGGAAGAATTCGTCTGATAAATTAGATGACGTTTTATGGGCCTAAAGGATAGCTTATAAAACACCAATAAGCATGTCCTCTTTTTGGTTGATTTATGAGAAACCTTGTCATTTACTAGCTAAACTTAAACACAAGACGTATTCGGCAATTAAGTCTCTCGATGTTGATTATATTCTCATAGGTGAAAAGTAACAAATCCAATTAAATGAACTTGACGAACAGAGACTAATGACATATGAAAACTCTATGATTTACAAGGAATAATAAAAGAAATTGTATGGTTTTCATATATGAATTTCTAAACAACTATTGATTATGTCTATTTCTTGGTAAGGTTAAGTTTAGATGGTCTAGATAATTTTGGTGAAGTAGGTTTTTCCATATGGAGCAATCAAGATCATACATTCACATATAGGGATCGATATTAGTTGCATGTGAGAGGCATGAGGAGATAAGGAGATGCTTAACCTTCAACCCTTAGCCTTATGAGCTAGAAGGAGCAATTCAGTTAAATTATATTAAAAAAGAACTTAATGGGAGGCAACCTAACACATTCACCTTTTTAATTTTATTTAGTTCTTTTTCACATTATATATATTTCATATTTTAGATTTACATTTTCCCATCTTTTTTGGTATTGCAATGAAAATTTTATAGGGCATAAAAAGGATAAGAACATTTGAAACTTTGTAATATTTTTCACTAGTTTAGAGTATAGATGGTTATAAGGTAAATGATAGAAAATAATAACACCGTTATTATCTGTAAGGAGTGCCATTATGGTTATAAGTGAATTTAGCGAAAGAACAGTTCTCAGAAACAACATCATTGTCCTTAGGTGAAACATCATTTAGGTATTTTTGAAGGAAAAAAGAACATAAACATGTTTAAATGGTCTAATATGGTTTGTATTTTAGCATCACTATGCCTTATCAATCAGAGTGCTATAAACATTTCAGGAACAATGCCAGTTTTCATATAACTCAAACCCTAAAACACTCCCCCCATTGCTACTTATCTCCCATCACCTTTCGATAATCTCATGTTTTATTTCCATTGCCATGAGTGTCCTTCATTGCCAACCATCTTTTCTCCTCTGGTTCTCCTTTATTACACAATTGTTGTCATCTCCCTCTCCCGTATTTATGCTTTCTCTCCTTTCAACTACTATCACCATTGCTTTAGGTTTTTTTTTTTTTCCAGATTCTTTCACTATTTTTGGTATTTCTGAGTTCAAGGTGTTGCAATGTTCCTAGTGCTTTATTTTTTGCATACTTCAGCAACTCTAGGCTTGCCATTTATAGAATATTTTGAAATTATCAAGAGGACATTCCAACAACGGTGAGAGTATATTCTGGCGATTATACATCATATTACAAATGTTTTCAAGCCCTTTTCCAACTATTCTGAGTTACCATAATGCCTTGTAGTACATTATCTATATTCTGTGAGTTTCCTACCTATGATGCTTCTCGTTTCACTTTAATCAACAACTCTAATTGATTTGAAGCTCATCGAGCTAATATTATAGTAGTGGAGTTAGTTGTAACAATTAAGGAAGAGTTCAAGTTCAACACTATTGGTGCATTCTAGACTTCATTATGAGATATGATTTTTTAGCTCAATAGGCCTTACTACTTGACTATAGTTTGAGAATTTTATGCAAACATCAAGGAGAAGAGTGAAGATAATATCATTAATATTTGGTCTTTTATATAAGGTATCCATCTAACTCATTGTTATCTATTTGTACTTTTGGGTGTACTAGATGAAGGTATGTGATAAGGGTGTATTATATCGATTTTTTAAACATGAATTTATGTATTTTCACCTATATATTATTATGAATTTGCCCTATTTATTTATGTTTTTTACTAAATATAGGTTTATTTTTAAATACGGAGTTCAGTTGAAACTAGCTAAGTGTGGATGATTTTTTTAGAAGATCAACATAAGTCTTTAATGAAGTCATTGATGTCTATATGAACTACCATTGCAGGCCAAGCTGAAGTTAGGAGATTAACAATTGTTTATAACAGTGCCATTATGAAGCGAAGAAACCAATGTTAATAATCAATTTCTAGACAGAAGAATAATAATGGGCTAGAACGATGTCATTATTCATCGACTTCAAAGGTCATTAAACTCTTTGGGGAGCATGATTCAACATATGTTTCAAGGGTAAATGAGTACTTTTACTCCTTACTTAACCCTAAACCTAGTATGGCCACATATTAGCTGATCATAGAAGAGTTTAATAACCTTAATTAGTCTTTTGCAATAAATTTTAGGTTTTCTATTTTCAAGCTTTCTCTCAACTTTGAATTAAAAACTTAAGTAGTGAAATTACATATTCCAATGAGTGAATTAAGGGATTAGAGCTAAAATTAGAATTGGGATAGCTGTATAGGTTATGGAGTAAAGGGAGTGAGGAAGAATCAAAATTGGGATAATTGCTTATTGGTTTCTAAGTATATTTCTTACTCTTTGATTCTTTTGTTTTATTAATAATATATGCTTTTATATCAATTCTTTATGTTTATTGATAAATATGAGTGGGTAAATTCATTAATAGTTAAGGCTAGATAAGTAGATGGATTAATTATGTTCTGATTGTTTAATTATGAGCAAATTTTTATCTATTTAAGTACTTAATTATCTATTGTGGACTTTTCATCTAGGATAGATTCATAGGTAATTAAAGACTCAAGGAATCTATCCTAGTTACTAAAAAAACAATAAATAACATAGTTTAAATCAATAAATGAACAACTATCGGTTAATTATGAGAGTCTCAATTTTAGAAGAGAATTCTAGAGTTGATTTTCTTGATCTTTAAGCCTATGAACCTAAATTCATTGAATGACTAAACATTGAAATAAGATTAATAGAGAAAAGGCATTGAATTAATTACAATTGTATATTGAATTAGAGAAGACATCTTAGATTCAATCATACTAGAATTTCCAAACTTAATTAATCTATTGAAATTTGAACTATTAGCTAGACATTTATTATTGGTAATCTTATCTTCATGATTGAGGTGTTGCAGTTTAGAGGCTCAACCTTAGAAGATCCTAACACCTATCTAGAAACTATCTTTGTTATTTGTGATCTTTTAAAGCATAATGGAGTTCTAGAGGATATGATTAAGTTAGAGGCTATTCCCCTTTCTCTTAGGGATAAGGCTATAACATGGCTTTCCACATTATAGCTTGGCTCTATCAGGATTTAGGATGAATTTATGAAATTTTCTCTAGCTAAATTTTCCCCTAGTTAAGATAGTTAAAATAAAACTGAAATTACCTCTTTTGTTCAGCATGAAAATGAGAGTTTATACGAAACCTTAGAGAGATTTAGAGAGATGGTAGCTAAGTGCCTAAGTCATGAGTTTAGTATCTGGAAATAAATTGATATCTTTTATATTAGAGTGACCCCTTTTATCCATAGTAAGATAGATGTAGCTTCTAGTAGCAATCTAATGCTCAAGACATTAAATCAAGCATACAAGCTTATAGAAGGAAATGATGAGCAATAACTTCCAATACCAATCCGAAAGACACTCCAAGAGACATTGTAGAGTTCACACAATTAATGATACTATAGCTTTAGTAGCTCAAATAGAGGTCTTAATAAGAAGTTGGATAGTCTAGTTAATGATGTTGGAAGTAGTTTGGTTAGGAGTCAATTAATGTGACATAAGTATAGAGGCAACTCCCGTATATCCATAGAGTGCTAGGTTGGAAGTTCCTTTACACAAGAGCTTAAACAAGTTTAATATGTAAGGAATTATACTATGTAATAAAGGAATATTTTTTTCAACTCTTACAATCTAATGTGGAAGAACCATCTTAATTTTCTAGATTAACAACCAAAACTACTAACAGCCATTAACCAATCCTTAAAAGAGGTCTACGATCAGGCTTTAAAACCTATACGGTTATTCATAGCTTTTAGGAAATGGTGACAAAATAAATTCAATCATATGAAGTTAAAATGCAGAATCACAACGCTTCTATTAAAAATTTAGAAACTCAAGTTAGCTAAATTGCACATATCTTATAAGAGAAGTTAATTAGTAAGCTCCCAAACAATAAAGAAGCTAACCTTAAAGAACATATTAATGCTAGTAACTTAAGAAGTCAAAAGGAAGTAGAAGATACAAATTTGGAGAAGAAAAAAGGGTTAGTTAAGGAGAAGAGTACAAGTGAATGGAATGTGGTAGGTAAGAAAGAAAAATAAGTAGTTTCATCTGATAAGGAGGAATAACCTGGACTATCTACTAATCCTAATATATAACATACAATCCTAGGATCCTATATCCTTAAAGAATAAAGAGTAATTATTTGGACAAGTAATAGGAAAGTTTTTAAATGTCTTTAGGAAATTACACATTAATACCCCATTTTTGAAATACTCATGCAAATGCCTTCCTATGCAAAGTTTTTAAAGTCATGTCTTATTGAATAAGAGAAAAATTGAGGGGTATGACATTGTTAAACTAAATGAGGAGTGCTTTATCATTTTGTTAAGGAAGTTATCACCCAATTATGAGGACCCAGAGAGCTTTACCATCCTTTGAACAAACGGTAACTTACAAATAGATAGAGCTCTAATGGATATTGGAATTCGTTTTAATTTAATGCCTATATCTATCTTTTAAAAGATAGGACTAGAGGAGGCAAAGCCTGGCATGGGATTGTTACAATTAGCTAATCGATTTATCACTTACCTAAGAGGAATCATAGATGATGTGTTAGTAAAAATGAATAAATGCATTTTTTCAATAGATTTCCTAGTTTTGGATATAGAGGAAGACAATAGGATACCCATCATATTGGGAATACTTTTTATGTTAACGCCATATATTGAAAAATCTCCTACTCGCGATCTCAAACCTTTACTTACTTATTTGAAGTATGCCTTCCTACATTCTCATTCGCACTTACCTAATATCATTTCCTCTTTATTGATATGAACTATAGAGGATAAATTATTAATGGTTTTGAGAGAACATAAAGGCTTTTTATGATGGATTATAGCTGACATTAAGGCGATAAATGCTTTCTTATAGACCAATAGGATTTTATGGAAAAAAGTATTAAGCCATTAGTACAGTTGCAATGCCGATTAAATATAAACATGAAGGAAGTGGTTAATAATGAGTTAGTTAAGCTTGTAGATGCATGTATAAATTTTATTATCTTTGATTCTGCATGGATATGTCCAGTATAAGTGGTACTCAAGAAAGGAGGAACTACGGTTATGATCAAAGAGTAAAATGAATTGATATCTCTAAGAAGGTCACAAATTAGAGGATGTATATTGACTTTAGGAATTTAAATGAGGCAACTCGTAAATATCACTTTCCTTTATCCTTCATAGATCAGGTCATAGAGAGATTGGTTGGTGGTTAAGATATCACATGCCACTATATAATAACCTGACTTACTCTCCTAATTATGTTGTAAGGTGAGTTAGGGTCGATCCCACAGAGAACTATGTAGTTTTTATGATTCCTAATGTTGATTAAAAATTCATGGTTTAATCAAAATAGAAATAAAACAAAAATAATACTAATGAAATAAAGGCAACTAAAATAGAGTATAAAATATTAAGAAATAGATAACTATGATGAACAGTAGCTCGAAAGATATTGTCAGAACTAAGGAAATACAATAGATCATTGAAAACATATATATCATATCATTACTAAAATGTTCACCTATAGACACAAACAAGTTCTTGTGTTATAAGTTCCTTTAATTATAAAAAAAATCAAAAAAAGCTTAAAAAATACTCCTAACTAACATAATATCCTAAAACAAGTTCTCTAAATTCAATTGTATAATAGCATTAAGCAATAGGGAGCAATTGACTTGAGCCATATTCATACAAGCAAGAATCATGTAACTTAAAGAACCAAAACCTTAGATTAATTGATTAAGTTTTAATAAAAAAAATTCAATTAATCTATTGCTTTCTTTGGTATTAACTAGTGAAAATTATGGATTACAATTCCATACCTAGTATTCAAACTAGAAATCATATAATATAACCTCTAATTCTTGACATCTAACTATTTTCGATTCAATCCTAGCAAAAGGGCACAAAACTCATTAAACTCAATTCACATTTCACAATTGAAATTCCCTTACCCTTTCAACATCTTCTAACCCAAGGGACAACTAACCTAGCAAATTAAAATTATCCAAAACAAAAAATAAAATAAAAGAAACCATAATAAATAATAATATAAAGATAAGTTAAATAAAAGATTCAGTAATTAACTAATAATATTCAAAGGTTTGAACAAATATTACAAAAATCAATACAATTGCACCATCATATGAACTAAAGAGAGAAGAAGAATCAAACAACAAAAAAACCAAATAAAGGAAGGTGTTTCTTTATCTATAATTCAATTTCTATGAGTACTCCTAAATACAAGATGAAAGAAAGCAAGATTCCTTAAACTAGGAAGAAAACTAAGAAGGACTAAGTGGCTTCCAAAAATGGAAAGAAAAATTTTGCCTCTAGGATTATTTAATAGCCTTATTCACTTCCCATTTAAGGTTTTAATTCGTGTTGGAGTAAAAAGACTCAAATGCATTTGAATCCAATGTTGAAGCACATTTTTTTGGACATTAATGTTAGTTAACAGTAGGATCAATGACGCCATTGAAAGACCAATGTTAAAGGGTTTGATATTTGGGCATTAATGACACTTTTTGGGAAGATTGATGGTACTATTGATTAAAAATGTTGATGTCCCCATATTTTAACCCTTCTCTAATTCTCCTTCGAACTTAGATTGTTTCACGTAGAATTTGTCTTTTTAGGTCAGAAACTACATTTCAACTCATGAAAAAAAACATAAATTAGGCCATTTAGCATTAGAATAGAGGTAAAACCATATCAAATCACATATAGGAATTCAATAAAATGCACCTCTATAAACTTTTTCCACACTTGAACTATTACTTGTCCTTAAGCAATGGCTTAAAAAATTCATTCAAAACAATCTTAATCAATAGTTAAGAGCTAATTAAGGATTAACGAAAACAATCCAATGTAATTGATTTAGTGTACAAACTTATCTCTATCATGGTAAAAAAAGTTGTTATCACATACACAACACACTGCTGGTAAGGAAGCAATCCTTAATGCATCATACCAAGCATCAAAGTCATTTAATATAGATCGCCATATAAATCTAATCAAGGACATTTAAGAAAACTAAAACAAAACACAAATTGAGCTTGAAGTAATTAGTTGGAGGTCACCTAGTCTTTTTACATACGGGTAAACACCTTGTCATGAATGACCCCCGATTACTTAACTAGGATACTCCTTTTAGTTTGTTTAAGATGCCATCTAACTTTTTTTACATAAAGGTAAACATTTTGTCCTGAACACCTCTAGTTACTTAGCTAGATCACCATCTCAAATGACTACTAGCATCACTCATAAACTTCCACTTTTATATTGATCTGAAGTTAGCAAAGTGTAAAATATTCTCCTTTATTTAAACAAGCACACACTTTAACATACCTTATTAAATATCCTATTCCTAAATTAAAATGACAAATCATATAAAATTTCTTTAGAACTTAATATCATACATAGGTGGTTACCAAACACATGCAAAAAATTTAAAAGAAAAAGAAAAATAAAAAAATTTAAAACTAGAAATCATTTAATAGTTGATCAATTTTTAATAAATCAAAGATATTAATTGAATTCAAATATCACAATTAATAGTCCACTAAAAATCAAGATCATTTAAAGATGAAACATTCATCATCACGTTTAGACTCACAAAAAATAAAATGTAAGAAAATAGAATCTTAGAACCCTTCGCACACTTAAATTGAACATTTTCCCTAATGTTCAAAAAGCAAAGTAATCACAATAGGTGGAAGACGACTAAGAATACTCCCCTGACTTAGATAGATTGGGTAAGGACTCGATGGAAAAGATTGCAGCTTACTTATGTACCTACAAACAAAACAAATAAAAGAAAGTAAAACAATCAACTGCAAAACAAATAAGCTCTATATAGAGAAGAGAAAGGCATAAAAACTAAAGGAAAGGTTAGGTTACCTCCCAACAAGCACTTGTTTATATCTTTAATTCGATCCATTTTTATGCACATCATCTGACATCATTTGGAAGTTCAAGTTCCATAAGTAAATCACATGATTTAGTTAATCAGTCAATAATATCTATCTTTGCAATTGACTTACAATTAGTAGGATATCACATAACATCAAAGATTTTGGATCTTATGGCTTCCCCATCGAACTCCATAATCAAAACTTCATTAGAGACACTAATTTTGGTGTGGGATGTCCTTAAGAATGATCTTCTCAATAGAATAAGCAATGGATTAAGGGAGTCTTCATTTTTTGTGTTTAACACATAAAAATATGCAGGAAAAATAAGCTTGTTTAGTTGCATTAAAACATCCTCAATTACTCCTTTAGGGTATATATGAGAGCAATTAGTGAATTGAAGAATAACATGAGTATTGATGAGCTCATCGCAAGCTATCAAATAATAAATTCCTAACTACCTAAACTACGCAGTAATGGTGAGCTAGGGTCGAACCACAAAGAGTTTAGATGTAAATGCCATTTCAAATATTGTAAGAAAAAGAAAAGAAAACACCCTGAAGAGATGAAAGCAAAATAAGCTAAAATGTAATGAACGTAAACAAAAGTTAACACAACGCAAATTTAAACAAGACTAAAAACAATAGCGAAGAAGTGGGTTTGAAACATCTTTGACATTTCGGGATGATCATTGATCCTTGAATCTAGATAAAAGGTACTCTAGTCATGGTGTTAGCCTATAGGCTTGAATAAGCTCTCAAGCTTTCAGTTCCTCTAAATCAAACAAATTCTAATAAGCTCTAGAAATACTCCTATTCCCATCTATAACCTAAAACAAGTTCTCTAGATTTAATAGTGAAGATGCCTTAGGTACTAAAGAATGACTAATTTAGGCTACCTACTTACAAGCTCAGAAGGTGTAACCTAAAGGTAAGGGACCTTAGGTTAGTTGATTAAGTATCTTAACAAATGCTACTAACCTATTGCTACTTTTGGGAATCGCTATGGACTATTACGTATCACACGTTCAACTCTAGCTTTTGGATTAGGAAGTTACCTAAAGGGTGATCAAGCCTAGAAGCATCTCCTAATTCATGATATTTAACCTAAGTCCCAAACTAACTTAGACATATAAGCACCAAATTAAACATAAATTCAACTCCATTCTCACAATTTCCATCCTTTCATCCTTCTAGTATCTCTAAACCCCTAAGAAGACTAGCCATATATGTTTAAACTAATGTAAATAAAGATTAAATGAACATACATTATACTTAAGTAATTAAAACAAACGCTAGAAAATTAGCAACTATCCTAAGAAATCAAAATTCAACACTTTACCTAATGCAAACTTAAGTCACTTAAACTAATAGGCAATTATCTAAAACCTAATTAACCAAGATTAATTTAACAATATAAACAAAAATTCAAGATTATGTAAATTAAACAAAAACTGAAATTTTAATGAACTAAAGCCTAAGAACATGTATAAAGACTAACTACCAAACATACTACGGCTTGAAACTCCATGAAATAAAACATCAATCAACTTAATAATTTGATCAAAACAAATATGAAAATTATAAAATTAAAAGCTTAAAAAAGATTAACAAAGACTGGAAAATGAAATTAAAAAGCTCCATTCATGTATAACTAGACATAAGCTCAAAAATTATTAAAGAATTAAACTATAAACTCATAAATGAGCAAACTAGACCTATGGAAAGTAGTAAACAAAGGATAACATTAAACAACAAAAGCATGCGAATATGTGTATTTGGAAAATGAAACAAAACCATTAAAGCTTTTAGAAAGAAATAAAACGAAAGTGTAAACGAATGCAAGAACAATGAAAACCCAAGGAGAGCTTCTAAAATTCTAGCTGTCTTTCTTAACTTCCAAGCTCCTCAAGAATACTCCAAGCACTTGGTAATGTTGTAGCTGTATTTTTTGACCTCTTGATCAAGGAAATTCTCCAAGTTAGTAGTCGAAATTCTTTTACCTTTTAAGCTCTTCATTATACTCTTGATTAGTCGTTTTTTTTTACCATGAATGGGGGTTTTATTCAAGCTTTTATGTGCTGTCCATCCCTCCTTAGTTGGTTCTTCTCCAGCTGATTTTTTTTTCTTTCTTTCTCACTTATATGTCGCCACTTGCTTTTATTTATTTTGCCATCTGATTCTTTCCCAAGAATGGAAGCTCTCTTTTTACTTGTTATTTTGTTCCACACTTGATCCTAGGGCTACTTGGCTTCCAAGCCAAGAAAGGGCTTTATAATTTCTAGAAGAACGCTACTGATTAGTTGGTGAAGGGCTCCAAAATGGTGCTCATTTGTGTAAAAAACACAACAGCTTTTTATGAGCTTAAACTCATTATGGACTGTTGTTTTTTACTGGATAAAATGAAGGTTTTATGGCTGCATTTTTTTCCCTCCTTAAGATCAATGGACTATTCTTTTTGTATGCCAATTAAGTCCCCTCTCTCACATGAATTATGCTCCAAAACTTGTTTTCTTAAAATCCAATTAGTTGTTAATTTAGACAGCCTTTTACACACAATTGAGCTGCATTTTAAAGTGAAAGAAGGGCTGTCATATGCTTTTTAATGCTCAGAATATTTTGATAGCTAGAAAGGCTCCTTTCTATGTCATTTTGGGCTTCTTTAAACACATTTTTCAGTTGCCTTTTCATGCCTTGTTAAAGCTCTAAGTGTTGCATTTTAAGGAGAAATAAAGGCATCAATGAGCTACTTTAACGATGTATGTAAAGCTTCAAAATGTCATTGCTATTTTACAAGAGCAAGCTTCACTCTTTTACACCATTTGTCTTGTAA
>JAOXYD010227631.1:0-18283 GCA_028565735.1 Pinacopodium congolense
TATTTAATATATATAATCCTCAAATTTCATATATATTACAAGTAATTTATTTATTATTTATAAATATTATGTACTCTGCGACATATTAAGTAAGGTCAAATTTAATTTAATTTTTCAAAAAATGTGAGGTAAAAAAATCTTTAAAAATATTAAATATTAAATAAATTATTGTCAATGTTTATGGAAAACGTAAGTTGTAACAAAATGAATTGATTAATTTTTTAAAAATAGAAGAGGACTAATAATTAAATTAAAGTAAGAAAAGTTAAACAAAAATTGAGATCAAATACTTGTTTAACATCAGCTTGTACCTAAACTACCATGAGAGGACAACAAAGAAAGGATGCTTCCTTCTGTGTAATATGTCACCTAACTGTAGACTTTTTATGGTTCAATACATCAAATATGGATTCATCTACATATTCCTCCTCTATTACGTAGTGATAGAGAAATGTCCGCAATACTTTTTATTTCTCTTACGATGATTACTATGATCAATACAAAACAGAGTTATAAAATATTTTTCATAAATTATTCACCATTTTAACGAACCTAGCTTTGTTCAAGCCTAATCCTATAGCTCACCAGTGATGTCAGCAATGTAAATAAACAAAAAACATCAAACAGTTGCTTGTCCTGTCCTTTATGTTCCTAATTTGCATTCCTAGGTCGAAAGCCTATATTAGTCTCCCCTACAGTATTGTCAAACTATCATTTCTCTTTCTTTGAGCAATGACTAATGCACCAGAAGCGGAACACCCAGTGAAGGCCTTTGGATGGGCAGCTAGAGATCAATCTGGCCATCTTTCACCTTTCAACTTCTCCAGGAGGTTACCACCTTCATTTTTTGGACGATAAACGATTTGAACAGCATTCACTGATGATGTTACCGTGTTAATTCCAGGGCTACCGGCGAGGAAGATGTGAGGTTCAAAGTGTTATTCTGTGGGATATGCCATTCTGATCTTCACAGCATCAAGAATGAGTGGGGCTTTTCAAAGTACCCTACTGTGCCTGGGTATGACCATTGACTTCTGTTTCTTACTTTTCTTTCCTTTGATACCTTTTTTTTTTTAATTGGAAATTGCTTTTAGTAGAGGAGAATATCTTAAACATCCCCTCTTAATGTGTCTTTGATACTTACTTCAGCTTGAAAGCACGAAAAATGGCAGCTCTTTTTCCTCTATGATCTTTCTTTGTAGTTCCTTAGGAAGCTAACATGTTGCCAAGAAACAATCAGCCTCTGAATATACTGATCTTTTAGGTTCATTCCATTATGATGTATATGATTTGGGAAAGGAGTAGCCACCGTTAAAATCACTCATAACTTTTCCGGTACTTCCTCCGTTAAAATATCGGTTTTGCTGTACAGCAGTAACCATTAAAAAAATCAGCGATAGCTATTACGATTAAAGCAAACTATGGTGGCCAGCATGTGAGCTCAAAGGTGCATAATTACCCCCCACTTTGAGCCAAATTCTTGGACTTGGTGATGGCAAGATGGTCATATCTATGTTGAATAGGTTCTAACTGATGAATTGTTTTCAGTATGAAATTTCCACTAACAAAAGGATCTATATTGGACTTTTTTTATATTTTAATAAATGGAGACTAAAGTCACTAAGCACTCAGTTATTATTTCTTTTTTAAGTGGAGGGTATGAGTCAAATTATTCATAGGATGTGAAGAAAAATCCAAACACTATTTAAAATAATTATATCTACTACATTTAATAATGACGAGTTGAGTCCTAATCTAATAATTTTAATCCTAAGTTTGTTTCCCAACTAGTTGAATTTAGTTTAATTCACTGATTATGATTGACTAATTTATCATGATTGATCAAATTTTAGAAACTTGTGAAATTTGAACTCGATTATATCTGAATACTCAACTCCGAAATTGACTTCAAGCTGAGTTAAACCAGGTCAGATCAATGTTTTTTTCTCGTCAATTTGGTTACTAACACAAGCTAATGATGTAACAATTCACTCGGATTAAGCTATTACTTCTTCAGGCATGAAATTGTAGGTGAAGTAACAGAAGTTGGGAGGAAGGTGAAAACAGTTAATGTTGGAGACAAAGTGGGTGTTGGTTGCTTGGTTGGTGCATGCCACTCGTGCGTGGATTGTACCAATGACCTCGAGAATTACTGCCCAAGTCTCATACTCACATATGGTTCCACGTACTATGATGGAACCACGACTTATGGAGGTTACTCCGATCACATGATTGCTAATGAGCGCTACATCATCCGTTTCCCTGATAACATGCCACTCGAAGCCGGTGCTCCTCTGCTCTGCGCTAGGATTACAGTTTATAGTCCGTTGAAATATTATGGACTAGCTGAACCAGGCAAGCATGTGGGCATAGTTGGGCTTGGAGGACTAGGTCATGTAGCTGTGAAATTTGCGAAGGCTTTTGGGGCTAAGGTCACTGTGATTAGTACTTCTCCTAGCAAGCAGGAGGAGGCATTGAAACATCTTGGTGCTGACTCGTTCTTGGTCAGTCGTGACCAAGAACAGATGCAGGTAAAACCATTGCATTCTTGTACCCATTTTGGACTTTTGAGTCTTTAAAACTACATTTGGTTACGTGTATATGTTATGCATCCAGGCCGCTTCAAAAACTTTAGATGGCATCATCGATACAGTCTCTGCAGTCCATTCCATTGCGCCGTTGCTGGGGTTGTTGAAGAACCATGGGAAGCTTGTCTTAGTGGGTTTACCTGAAAAGCCTCTTGAGTTACCTGCCTTTCCTATGATCTCAGGAAGGAAGGTAGTTGGTGCGAGTAGCATTGGAGGAATGAAGGAGACACAAGAAATGATTGATTTTGCAGCGAAACACAACATAGCTGCAGAGGTTGAGGTTATTTCAATGGATTATGTGAACACCGCTATGGAGCGTCTGGCCAAAAATGACGTCAGATATCGATTTGTGATCGACGTTGGAAACACCTTGGAGACGACCAAGCCTTAAAAAGTATCGCTTCCCTTCTTTGATATGATTCGTCTTCAGTCCTTTCATGTAATCTTATCGTACCCTGTGTCAAAGTGTGAAACACAATAAACCTTTTCAACATTTAAGGTTGTTTTGTGTGTATGGGTGTGTGCCCAATGACAGTATTGCACGTGTATGAAGTATATAATAAAAGTTTGGATTATAAATGATTTGTAATTTGGTTATAAATGATTTTTTTGCTGCTTAATTCTGTGCTCTAGACATTGTGCAAGTTCTGTGCACCTGATTAATATGGTGGGCTAGGTTTCGCTTTACGATCTCCAAAATTATGCGATGGTGTTGTTATGATATTTTTTATGTGATTTAAGTGGTGTAATCAAATGCATCCTTCACAAAAAGCCTTGAAGGAGGTCGAGTTTATATCTTTAGAGCTCTTCTTCAATGCTGCTGGCAAAAAAGTTTCGAGCTTTTGATTTTTAGAAGAAAAATTAACGTTTTACTTCGGTTAATTTGTATATGGGTCATCTTGAGTACTAAAGATCCGTATGTTTGATTTTGGTAGGGTAATTGAGGATAAGAACATTTTGGTGATTAAAATTGCAGGGAAGAGGAAACGCAAAGATGGTGAAGATGAGGGCTACAAGTAGATATTAGGCTCGAGAGAAGAGCACCCCAAAAGCTGATGAGGAAGTTCTGGTTGCCAGAAAATATTGATGTGTTGAGCATTGTAGCAAAGTGTGAAAATGGAGTGTTAATAGTAGTAGTTGAGAAGCATCCTCCACTACTGAAGCCCAAGAAAGTCTATGTGTTTGGACTGTCCTCGTTGAGTAGATGTTCATATTCTTCCAAGACTTGCTAACGGGGATGCATCAACCTTCCTACTAGATTTCCTTTTCCTTTTCTTTTTTTGCCAAGCTCATCTTCATAATCTTCAGCCTTAATGTTTCCATCATCATCCCTTCTACCACGAGCATCTAGGTAACTGAAATCTTCTCCTTCCACAACATCCGAAGACAAGTTTAATGGGAACAATTCTGACAGCAAAAACTAAGTGCTACCAGTTAAAAAGTGGAAGCCATGATTCTATCATATTGTATATCTATAACTTAGTAAGCCTCCATTTATCTTGCTTTGTTCTTTGGATCTTGTGTAGTTTTTGTGCTTGATTGGCTGTAAGCTGTTTAGGCATTGCAGGTCTGCTGCTGGTAGTTGTAGAAAGGATCAGGTTTTGCTCTGTTAGGGGCTTTGCACGGTTTGTTTCTAGAGTTGCAGGTGGTGTTTTTCGGGGGTATTGTAGTCTTTGTGTTTTGCTTGAGAGACGTGTTTTTCTGGTCGGAGTGGGTTGATTCTGCTAGTATAACTGGACTGTTTGTTGGTTCTTTGATTGATTCAAGGGGTATAAGAAATAATAAACCCAGGATGAGTATGATAACTCCTAAGTCATACACAACGAAAGGCCTTAAAAACAATTCCAAGAATGCTCAACAGGCCGGAAACCTCCTTAGTAACTGTAGTTACGTCTATAATAACAAATAAAGCACAACTTATTATTTTGACACAGGTAACAACACGACAAATGGAGGGACATAAGATGGATTTACTCGTCGAAACACAAACATCAATGCTGGCATAAACTAACCACTTTAGCAAATTTTTTTAAAAAAACGAACATCATATCACCCATACGCTACAAACTATTGCAAACAAACCACACAATGTATCAATAACTATTAAGTAGAATCAGAAGCAATATACTATTTACTGGACATACACAGTCATCGACACCTAAAGCCAAAGTTACATTTTGTTCATCAGAGTAAAGACAAACTGGTAGCCTAAACAATTAATCTCGCATGCAACAAATAAATTCTTAGCAAACTCCACACAACATTATCCCAAAAAAATTACTCATGGTCAAACAAATGCCAACGCAAAATCAAGAAACCATGTAAATCATTTTGAATTTCGTCTGCAATTCAATAAAATGACCATTTAATGATGAAGAGATTACCTGAACAAAACATACTCAGCTGCAACAAACATCATATTACAGTATGGTTATTGTAGAGACACCAAGCAGATAAGGGGAGGACTAGTTTTTTCATAGCAAATAACAAACAGATCCCCCAACTACGAAGTATTTAATCCCTCGCTATATCGAATTATCGAAATCAATGCGTGGAATGGAAAACCATTAACATATCACATCCATAATTTTCCACCAAAGCAATGAATCAAAGCTTCAACAGCCTAAAATTTTTATTTCTATTGCATCAAGAAAACAACTAAAAGACGATTCCTACCAAAGATATTAACCAAACTTTACCACTTACCTCAAAAAATCAAATTTGGTATCAAATTCGAACTAGTAACCATTCTCACTATTTCAATATTGAAAATTCATCAATTAATTCCTTTTTCATTCTTAGAGGGCTCCTAAAAGTAGCCGGAATCAACTATATGTACCCACCATTTGATCGAATTCCTTTGTATTCTCTTCCTTAATAGCTCCTTCTCGCAGCTACCACTTCAAGTGAAGTACCACCTTAATCTCATATAACAAACCTTAACTTTCTCTTCTCTTGTTTTCCATAAGTCAACACCAATCTTTTTACAATCGTTTTAATGACAAAGAAGAGCATTAAACCAATCGCAACAATTAACAAATCAAATCCCTCAGGTTAGTATCTAATACACACCTCTAATGGTATTTTAATAAAACTCAAGCAATATAAAACTATTCTGCAATTTCTAAAGATAATTAAACAATATAGCAAATCTCCTAATACCTCCATAGACCATAAACAATCAAATTTATTCAGTAAAACGTAATTATAGCATCAAATAATCAAATTTAGCCAATATAAACACAAGCTGTCAAATTATATAGTATTCAAGTTTCAACCTTAAAATAAATAACTCTAACCTATCAAATGTCACACAATCAACATAATTAACGTATTGAGACCTTAATCAATCAGTAAACAATAGATTGATAAAATAAAAACAAATTTAAGGCATAAAATAGAAGTTTTAAATTAAGAACAAACCATAAACATTCAGAGATATCAAAATATAAGCTATTAAAGTTTCAACCTTGTAAACAAACGATTATAATCTTATAAAATCACACAAACAAGTCGAACAACTTCGTGGAAGATATAAAACACAACTATAACAATTTGATGGAATTTTGAAGCACAAAAATTGAGTTTAAATAGCTAAAGATAAATATGAATGTTGAAATACTCAAACCTAGATAGATTTAGTGTATATGATTTGAATGTTAGTAGGTGACGAAATAAACACCTTAAAACATAAATCTTTGTTCATCAAAACTCTCAAGTACTTGGGCAAATATAAAATACCAATTTCACACAACAAAAAATCAATTTAGATAGCTAAATATGTGATTAAATCCAGAATAATCTAAAAAGAGATAGTTTTAATATAATTGAAAAATTAAACTTAATATAAGTGAAATTTTACTAAAATATGAAACTTTGATCAAACATATTCTTAAACACTTAAAATAATAGAGAACAATAATTTCGCACACCTATAAATAAGTTAAAGTGAAGAGAGAAGAGATTGACTCAAGAATAGTGAAAAATAAGGCAAACAGTGAAAAAAGAAGGCAGTTTTGAGTTTTTACAAATTTAATCTTTCAATTTTGTTTATAGAGCTACTAAAAATGATGAAAGTATTTAGAGATGTTGTATGTAGGTTAAGGGGGGTTTACAGACATTTAGATTGAAAGCTAGCCGTTTTTAGGTACTACATAAAAAAGGAAGCCTTAAAACTTAAAACTATCCGTTATAAACAGCTTTGAGTGATATGAGCTCTTTAAGCTTCAATCAACGTTTTGAGTGCTTAAAAAATTGAAATAAAACTCTAATTCACTCTTGAGACATTAATCAAAATATTTATGATTATTTTGAAGTAATAAAAATATATTTGAGTACTAAAGAATCAGGTTGAATGATGACAACTCAAATCTAAACAGATTTGAGGTATGTCAACAAATGAGCATAAATCAAATGAATTTCAACTATAAAATTATAAACAAATAACCAAAATGATTCTTAACTATCCCAACATTAACCAAATATTGAATAAGACTTTAAATAAGATTTAAAACATATATCAAGGCTTTTTCAATTAATTAAAATATTCAATCAATTCAAAACATAATAAGTAGCCTTGATTATAAAATCTTTTCTTTTTTTTAACAACTTAAACCTTTCCAAAAATATTTTTTAAACTTTCATAAGCTAAAATTCACATCATAATTATATTCAAACAAGTTTAAACACCTATAATTAACTTCAAGTAATATTCAATTCACTTAAAATCATCAAGAGGCATGTATTAACACTTCCCTCATAATTAAACATCTTAATATCTATATTCCTTTTTAAATCAATTCTTAACATGCTAATACCATATTTGATATCCATTAATAATTCAAACAGCAATCCAAATTTTATATGCAAATGTTCATGTAAATATAATACGCAAATGTGAGATTCCTTTCAAACATTGATAAAAATCAAGTTTAGAAAACTTGTAACTTAATTCACTTTCCTAAATCTAATTAACCTTGATCTTCTTCTCTTGATCATCAATTCAATTCTTCAATGCTTGTTTCAATTCTTCATTTCCTTTATCAAGGCTCTTCTACCTTATACTACAATACATGTCATTGCATTTTTACATCAACCTATCTTTCTATTGCACAAAAACTCAAATATTAGTAACAATAATATTTTTTCATCATCAAAATATATTATTAGAACCTCTTTTAATTCAATATGCAAGAATGTTAGTTCCTTCCATATTGGCATGAGGGAGTTTGTGACTGGTCCCGCCAAATGAGACAAGTGTTTTCATTGTTTTCTTTGTTTTCTTTGTTTTTTTCAATAATAGTAACTTTTCCTGATACAAATCAAAGATAGTGAAAATAAAAACAAAGTAAACAATGCCTCCCTTGCTTGCATAATTGGCAGACGGATGACTTTTTCAACTTTTTGTCAAATATTATGTGTTGCATTTTCAATGATCTCTTTGATTTTTTAATATCAATGGCTATTAGTTTAGTATAGATAGATGCAGAAGCTTGTAATAATATAGAGTGAAGAGCTACAAAGAGTGAAAACAGAAGAGAAGAAAGAAACCAGGAAAAAAATTTGTTATGTGAGAGATGCGAGACCCAAGTTATTTTGTTCAACAAAGATCAAAGTTTATTTTGATCTTAAAGCATTTTTTGGTGCGAGTTTTTTGGTCTAATAATTTTCTATTCCTCTTATTATTATTTTATGATTATTACTCCTATTTGTTCAGTATGAAGGATTATCTTATACCTATTATTTTATGTAGTGGATATTTTACTGGCTTGTACCCATATTTTTTACTCCTCGATTTTAAGGTGATTTTTCATGTTTAAAAAAATCCGATATCTCTTATGATTGGTTAACTTCAGATATTATTCTATTATTTGTGATTAAATTATTTTTTGGCTTGCATTATTCTATAGTTTTTTTAGAGAGTCATTTATAACATTCCACTATGATAATATTATTATCCGTGATATTCTCCTAATAGGAAGGGAAATAAAAAATTCAATACAGATTAGTTAGTTATGCTTGTATCTATCAAATGACTTGTATTTATCAAATGATTCTTCCGTGGAAATGAAAAAAAGGATCAGAGACTTGCAATATTACTAAGTCATTTGGTACTAGTAAAATTACTTCAGGCGATTTCCTATTAATGATTATCATCTATTAATGAAATCTTGCAAAATTGTAGAAGAATTATCTACTTTTTTCAAATGATAATAAGGATGAAGGGAAGTCAAAAGGTTTTGTATAAGTCAATCTACTATGTTGGTATCTATCAAATGATACTTTAATGGGAAATAGTTCAAACCATTAGAAAGAAGAGGAAGACAAAACTACCTCGATATAGTCACGTTTTATGAAAATATCTATATTTTTTATTAAAAAAATTGTTTCATGACACAATATCTAATTGTTTTAAATATCTAAAATATTTCAATAAAAAAAGACATAAAAAAATTTTCTTTTCTATGGTGCATTCATGCCTTAAGAAAATAATTAAAAATTTTCCTATTGAAAAAGAGATAGAAGACTTCGCTTTTTCTTCTTTCTATTACCAATAATACAGATATTTTATGTATTTATCGATACATTCAATTGCAATCCCCTATAATTCCTAATAACTTTAATATTTGTAAACAAATATTTAATGTTAAAAAAATTAACTAATTCTTATAATGATGGATTAATTTTAGCAAATCAAACAAAATTATTTACAATTTTAAATTAAGATAAACTATTTTAATTTATATTTTTTGATTTATTTAATTTAATTGATGAGAAAGATATGCTTACAATGATGGAATTTTGATTGTATTACCATATTTATGCAAATTATTAAATATTTAATATGTAAAAAATTGTTTAATTTAAAAATAAAACAATTAACAAAGTGTAGGCATGTCTTATGAATACATTATTATTTTGTGGAGACATGTAATTTGCATCTGTGATACGTAACAACAGAAAGGGAAAAAACCCTTAATTTTAGTCACCCATTAACTGTACACAACTATTGTTTTATATATACAATAAAACTAAATCGATGTAAAACATGTAAAATGACATAGGTTATAAGTTTAATACTAAAAACGACATTGTCCCTACATATTGTTACATCTCCCCCTTAAGTTGGACATGAGGAAAATCAAGTAATCCCAACTTGGACAACAAAAATAGAAAAGATGAAGCACCTAATGATTTCGTAATCATGTCAGCAATCTGATTTGTTATATTAAAGATGTTGAGGATTAATAAAGCTTGAATTAAAGAGATGACAGACCAATGATAATCAATATCAAGATGCTTAGTTCTTTTATGAAAAATTAGATTTTTTGTAATATGCAAGGCTACCATGTTATCATACTAAAAGGGAATAGCAAGAGCAACAGAAATATGAAAATCTCAAAGTAAATAAAAGATCCATTGTAATTCACAAACAGTAAAGGCCGTACTTCTATATTCAACTTTAGCGAAGGACGGAGAAACATGGGACTATTTTTTGGTTTTCCAAGAAATAAGGGATAAACTAAGAAAAATGCAATAACGGTTAATATACATCGAGATCTTGACAAGAAGCCCAATCTATATCGTTAAAAGCAAATAAATGAAGACTTTTTTGAACTGGAAAAAAAAAAAGACACTTCGAAGGACAACCTTTAAGGTATTTTAACAAATGAAGAGCGGTGTCCTAGTGAAGCTGACAAGGTCTCTGAATAAACTAACTTAGTTGTAACACTCCAACAGAGATGCCAAGTCTAATGAAACCCAAATAAGGAAGTCATCTGATCAGTCGATGATATAGTGTAGGATCAGATTAAGGTGAACTAGCATCAGCAATAAGATTAATTCCACCTAGAAAAGGAGTAGAGATTTTGCCTCCATTAAGCCTACATTATAAATGATATCAAGAACATATTTTCGCTGATTAATAATAGTGCCAACTTCCGATCTAGCTATTTCAAGGCCAAGAAAATATTTGGCTGGACCAAGATATTTGATAGTAAATTTATTATGTAAAAATAGCTTAACAGCAACAAGCTCGGCATTTACTGGACCAGTAATGAGAACCTCATCAACATATATTAAAAGAGTCAAGTAAAAAGTGCCTGAAGACTTAATGAACAGACAATGATCATGCTTAGATTAAACAAAACCATATGCTTGAAGTTGTATGGTAAATTCTAGATTCCATTGTCTAAAGACTTTTTAATCCATAGAGAGATTTTCACAATTTGCAAACTTGTCTACTACCAGCTTTAGCATACCCATTTGGTGGAGACATGTGGACTTCTTCATCTAAGTAACCATGTAAAAAAAGTTTTATTTATGTCAAGCTGATAAATGGGTCAGGCATAAGATGAAGCAATAGCTAATAACACTTGAACAGTAATAGATTTAGCAAATGGAGAAAAACCATCATGACAGTCCACACCCTCTATTTGATTTTAGCCCTTGGTCACTAATCATGCTTTATACCTGTCAATGATGCCATCTGGTTTAAGCTTAACTTTATATACCCATCGGGACCTAACGACTATTTTATAAGCTGGTAAGGAATTCGGCTTCTAAGCATTATTGTTCTCTAATGCTGACAACTCTTATTGCATAGCATAAACCCAATTGGGATCATCCTTGGCCTGGACATAAGTTTAGGGTTCCTTAATAGTAGACAGATTTGCGATAAAGAAGGTATGTGATGAGTTCATACGTGGAGAAATGGAATGTGTCAAATTAATACATGAATCTTCAGAAATGGAATTTGCACAAGAAGTGAGATTACAAACAAAATCTTCTAACCATACTGGTTTATAAACACTTCTAGTACTTCGACATAATTAAGGATTCAGTGCAACTGAAGGAAAAGATGGAACATTATGAAAAGGCACAGTCAATGGAGGTAACTCATCCATCATGTTAGAAATTGTTGATGAATCATGATTAGGAGAATAAAAAACAAATGGCAATGGAGTTGCAGAATCATTAAAAGTAATGAGCTTATAAGGAAACTGTGTTTCATGGAACACCACATCCCGCAAAACCAAAATGGTATTTGAATCAATATCAAAAAGCTTAAAATCCTTTTGTCCAAAGCTGTGACCAATAAACACACATCTATATGCTCGTTGTTCAAATTTATATTTTTTAGGAGAAGTATTTGTAGCAAAGGGCATCTCCCTCCCCTCTCCTACTGTGGTCCTAGCTTTCTCCTTGATTCGATTTTTTCCCCTCTTTTTATGACCTCTTGTCTCCCTTCCCCACTTTTTTAGGTTGGAGACTCAAAATGTCAAATATCGTTTCGTTTCGGACTGAAACCAGAACAGAACAGTCAAGTTTCATTTCAATTGTAAATATCAATCGGTACCAGCCGGTACAACGCATACCGACCGATACCGGCTAGTACCGAAAATGGGCTTTTTATCAATATACATGGCCTATTATCAAGGATATGGTAATGGGGGTAGTGTTTTTTTGGAAAGTGATCACATATTGAAAATAATTAATAGAACTTACATATGCCTCATCCTAAAAGTACCCAATGTAGCATTTTTTAATGAATTCTACCCAATCTCTTACTATAATTTTATTTACAAAATCATATCAAATTTATTAGTTGGAAGGATGAAAGTTTTGATGAATGATCTATTACATAAAACTCAAGCAGCCTTCGTAGAAAGAAGGTTCATCGATGATAATATTCTCATTGACCAGGAGTTGTTCAATGGGTATAACAGGAAGCATGGTCCAAAGAATTGTGCTCTTAAGATAGATTTCTGCAAGCTCTATGATATGATCAATTGGGAGTTTACTGACCACACCCTCCAAGCCTTTGATTTTCTAACTAAGTTCAAACAATGGATTTCGCAATGTATTTCAACTCCCACCTATAATATCTTGGTCAAGGAAAAGTTGACCTTTTCTTTCATGGTGGTAAAAGCTTAAGGCAAGGTGATCTGATCTCACCTTACATATTCATCTTGGCCATGAAAGTGCTCACCCGTCTGATTCAGTATAATATCAACCTTGACCTAAACTTTAAGTATCATAATAAATGTAAGAAGAGTGGGTCTCTTTAATCTTTCCTTTGCGAATGATCTGCTTCCCTTCTCAAAGGCCTATGACCAATCCTTGAGCCTATTTATGTCCTCTTTAACCACCTTTAAGGAGTTTTCAGGGTTAGTGATTAACTTCCAAAAGAGTTTATTAATGCTCTCTGCATTAGCGCGACACTTAGAGGGTCAGTTGTCTATAATTTCAGGTCTTAGGATGCATGATTCTATATTGACCTATCTCGACTTCCCAATAACAAATAGGAAGATATAACATAAAGATTGTTTTCCTCTTATAGAACTATTGCAGAAGAGAGTAAACAACTTGTGTAACACTTTTGTTGTTTAATTGTAACTAATTAGGTCAGTCCTTAGTTCTATGCACATCTTTTATTCTGAGCACTTTTTCTAGCTTTTGGATTGATTAAAACTCTAGAAATAATAATAAAAAAGTTCCTTTAGGTAGGTACTTCAGGTAGGCAGGTCATAGCAAAGGTAAAGTGGTCAGAAGTATATAAACCTCTAAACGAAGGGGGTCTGAGAATTGGTTCCATCAATAAAAGTAACCAAGTTTTTATGATAAAGAGAATTAGGAGATTGTTATGTCATAAGGACTCTCTGTAGACCAAGTAAACTAAGAAATACATCCTCAAGCATTGAAAATTTTGGGAGATTACTCTAAACTCCGCTCACTCCTATTTCTTTACCACACTATTGCAACTTAGGATGTGAGTCCCTATATCAAATGCATAGTATGTGATGGTGAATATGCTTCCTTGTTCTGTGATAACTGATGTAAAGAGGGTCCGTTATAAGGCTGACCAAAATTCCAGGACCTCCTCAATAGACTCCCTCATCAAGCTACGGTGGAGGTGATTATTGGTAGTACATGATGCCCTTTATCTGTAGTCATGTCTGACCTCTTCCCTACCTATCAACTTGATCTTATTAAGGCAAATCAGTCTAATTTTCTACTCCATCTTTTTGTTGTTTTCTCTAACTAGTCTTATAAGAAAGCTTTTTCCATTGAAGGCCCAACGCTCTCTTGGGTTCAAACAGTATGGATCAGGTATCTACTCCTAAAAGTCTCCTTTATTATGTGGCGCTATGCTAAAATTCTCCTCTAATTCCTCACGTTACCTTCCCGTTACATTTTGTGTAAGAGTTTTGCAAAAAATTTGGTGCACCTATTTTTTAAGTGTGAGTATTCTTACTATATATGGAAGATTATAAATGAACTATGCCTAGTGAACAACACTAGTAAAACTTTTCCCTAAGTTTTGGACTAGTTGTCGGTAACTCCCAGTAATGGAGATGCGACAGTAAATCAAGTAGCTTTTGGCTCTTGTGTGTAAACTCTTTGGAAGGAGCGTAATTGCAGATGCTTTCAAGGAGTTGAGAGAGACAAGGTGTAGCTAAGTTAAGAGTTTGTGCACTGGATCCAGGAATAACTACTCCTCCATGATCTAGGAAGACGATGTGGACACCTTGTACCTAGTGCCTAACAAGTTAGTGTGGGATAATGGGATTCACGAGGGAGTAGTGATAGTTTTTTCTATTATGTTGATTCCTCTTAGAGTGATGATGATATTTGGTTAAGTGCTTCATTGTTTTCCTCTATAATTGACTGGTTTTTGTTCAGCCAATAGTTTTGTAGCCTTCTTTATATTTGAGTGAATTTATTTTTGTTCAGAAAAGGATAAATTATTTCAATTGTCGAAGCTCTAATGAAAAGACAAATTTTTTCATTAATTATTATTACTAATGTTTTAAAAATTAGGTCGAATATTGGATCGACAAAGTGATAAATTTAAAATATAAAGATTCAATTAGTATTAAATCGTTATAGAATTAGTATAAAACCAGTATAGAGTTAATTGAAAAATCAAAACAATATTTAAATATAGTTTGATTTCTAAAGATTAACAAACTAATTTTATCATTTAACTACTCTGTTCATTATTGAACCGACTAAATTTATTATTAAACTGATTGATTTACTATTAAATTGGTTAGTTTTATCTTTAACTGGTTAATTTATTAATGAACCTTTGAATGTTAATATAAATCAGTTTGTATTTATGAATGAATTAATTTATTAACTAATTCCTAATTAATTTGATCAAATTGATCGATCTCAGTTTCACAAACATTGATTTTTACATGTCATGTCGCCACGGCAAGTAGAGACCATTTCATCTTTCAGAACACCTTTTCTAAACTTCAAAATTTTTTAAATAATTAAAAATTTTAAGATAAATCTATATTTTAATTTTAATTTTAAAAGTAAGTATGATTTGAGAGTGCTAGAGGTATTTTTGTATATGCTTACCGAAATAGGAGAGAGTAAATTGACTAAGGGTTGAGTCGGCGGCAAGGCGGTGACATTTCTGTGTTCCTGTACTCATCGTTCTCTGCTTCGTTCCTGTGAATTCCTTGGCTCTTAGTAAAGAGAAGAAGATTTGTAAAGAGAAAGAAGAGAGAAACGTGTTAAGGCAAAAGCGAAACACCCTTTAAATGATTTTATAAAAACACTATTTTAGATTTTCTCTAATTTTTAATTTTCATCAAACTAGAACTTTAACATGATGCTTACACATGTCCTAAGGGCCTGATAGGGCTACAAAACCCGGGATATGTAGTTTTTGCCTATAAAAACATATATCTTAAATTGTTGATGTTTTGTCATTGGATACTAGTACAAGGTCAAACACTGTATCTACGTGATTGTGATTTCTTGCTTTATACGTATCCCATATAATAAATTTAAGGCTATTTAATTCCGCATATATATATATAATATAAATTATATGATATTCTTTTGATGGCCTTTTATTATTATTTTAATATAAAATAAAAGTTATTTTAAATTTTTATTATTTTTTATTTTATATGAAATTTATCATAATAAGATCATGAGTGAAATACTATATAATCAGATCCTATATATCAATATATATATATATATATTCCATTTATATTTGATCACTTCGGGAAAATGCCATACAAAAATGAGAAAATGTCAATGTCCAAATGGGGCTTTTCTAATTTATTAAAATATTCAATTTATTAAGTCACTTTAGCTTCTTGTTTTTTCCGCTTAATTTGCCACTTTTATAGCAAACGATCTAAGTAGATCGTTTTGTAATATTAAATGCCGGCATAAATGATCCAAAAGTTTTTTTTTTTTCAGTTCAAACTGTGATTTAGGCTTTTTTTTGTCGAGTGCGCGACAAAAAATATTAAAAAGCATTTAAACCTTACATTTGTCAGTTCAATATTAAATAAATTTTACAATTAATCGCTCTAAAAAATTACCAGCTCGTACAATCTGAAGTTTATGATTTTTTTTTCATAACTTTCAAATCTATAATTAATATTTTAAATATGTATTAAATAATATTTAAGTACACACAATTTTTTTAATATATGAAATAATTTCTAAATCAGTCGATGAATATATTTTATCTATTAAAACAAGTTTATGATGTTATATTAATAAGAATTATAATTATAATTTTAAAGTTAGTATTGGATAAAATTTAAATACATGTAATAATTTATAAATTATATTCTTAATAAATTATTTAACAGTAACTTAAAATTAAATGATAAATTCATTCTAAATAATACCTATAAAATTTAATATATTTAAGTTTTGATTAATCATTTTAAAGTTAAAATAAGTTCTATATCTTTTAGCCATCTTTTTTTAATTCTTTATTAAGTTGTGAGTCAGTAAATTTTGTTATAATTTTTATATTTTTATACTTCAAAAAATAAAAAATTAGAATTAAAAATTAAAATCCAAAAAGACCGAAGTATTTGATTCTATGTTTGGAACGTATCGGTATGTATAAGTCACTTCAAGTCGGGGGGTCCCAATATGAAACATCTGGGCCCCATCAAGCTCAAATCAATTACTAGTGAAACCTGCAACTTTAGTTGTATTTATAAAATCTGTGACATTGTTTTTTATAAATTGGAGTAAAAATAAAGATTAATTGTTAATCTTTGTAAGATGACAAGGAAAATAAATAACCATTGAAACTATGGGAGATGTATCGATAATCACATCTAAAAGTTAAAATTTTCACTTATTGTAGATTCTATCCTTTTCTTTTCATAAGAAGAACAAACGATCATCTTGGATTCAATCTAAAAATAAGTCTAATATCAATTTTAAATGAACTCTCAGTTATCTTATTCCCATCAGTAATATGCAGACCTTGAAATTTAAATAATAATTATAAAAAAGAAAACTTAAGCCTGTTCGTTACAATTTTTTTTGTTTTTAATTTTTTTAAATACAAAAATTGAAAAAATATTACAAAAATAAAAAATATACTAATAACACAAAAATAAAAATAAAAATACATAAAATTTAATAAAAATACAAAAATTATAATAAAAAACTATAATCAAAAGTTGAATCAATCGATTATTAAGTTGTGAATATTTAATTGAGTTGTGCGTTGTGGTTGTTGTGTTTTTAAATTAGTTATTGTGTTTTTTTTTGTAATTTTTGTATTATATTAGTATATTTTTTAAATCAATTTTTATATTTAAAAAAACAAAAAATTAAAACTATAAATTAAAACCCAACTAAATAAGGATTTAACTTAATTCCCCCTTACTATCATTTTAGATATGCTTTTAGGTATGTTAAGCTTCTCCCGGATATTGTACGTAGAAAGCAGCAAATAGTCAGAATTCGAACTTCATCTATGTATTAAATGTAACAAGGTCCTAAACCAAACCTAATCAACTTGCACTGATGCCACCTACCCTAGGCATCAAAATTCAAAAGCTGCTCTTATAGAGAAAGGGGTAAGTCACCCCGAAGTTTCTGAAAATAGATTATTTTATTAATCTATGTTAGTATATCTTGATTAAAAACATTATAATTGAAATAAAAGCTTTTGTATATCTTGAGTAGATCATTTTAACTCAATGAAATCTCAACTCGTTTCATTTAATTAATATTGTGTGCAAAATAATTATTTTGCTATTTATTTATAAATATTATCTTGTTTAAAGACCACGAGCAATAATGAAAGGGAAAAAAATTAACACAAGATTTTTAATTAAACATGTAAGTTAAGTATTCTTGAAATAGGATTAATAAAAATTAATTATAAGCGTAATAAATCATATAAATAGACTGTTTATAACCATTTACAGATAAAATAAAATAAAATAAAATAATATGTACACTGCATGCAACTAAAATAAGATGAAAACTTTATAAAACTAAAATTATACTCAAACATATTCTTGTAAAAAAATTAAATGAATGGAAAAATTATATAATTGATATAAAATTTTGTATGTATAAATTGAGCATAAATAATTTAAATTTAAATAAATTCTTAATAAACAATATTCAATAATTTTATCTTAAATAATATTATTTTATAATATTGCATTTCAGTGAAATTAGTAAATGCGTTACACTATCAACAGGTAATATACGGATAACGACGGGGCGATGAAGCAAACAGCTGCACAACAAAAGTTATTATTAAACACAAGAATTATTTTTAAATATATATGCTTCACGATTTTGAGAGAAGTTTCTATCTCTTGTATTCAATGTGACGTGATTTTTATGATACCAAAAAAATTGTGATTAATTGATTAATCAGTGGT
>JAOXYD010227642.1:0-18282 GCA_028565735.1 Pinacopodium congolense
GATCTATCAAAGTATGTGGCTTAAGATGCATGATTTCTATGCTTTGATGATCATGTATGGCTAAATCCATTTTCCAACTTAGGATTGGTGTTTTAATGTTTTTGGAGAGCTTAAAGACATGTATTAAAGTCTGATTTTGTTTATTGAAGGTCTTAAATTTCTAATTTTGGATTGATCACCTAAGATTACAGTGAAAAACAATCTAAGATTCGAGAAATCTACTTAGGTTATTGGAAAAATAATAAGCAATACGGATTATTCCTTGCATGACCAAACTTGGATTATTTGTGAGAGTTAGAGATCTGAGATTAAAAGTCTAGAACTCAACTTCTTGAAATTAAACCCCATTGACTACATTTAAATTATAACCAAACTTTAAAGTAAGTTTAATTTAGAAAAGGTATAAACCTTAACCATAGCTTTGTCTTGAATTCGCGAAGGAACTCTAATCTAACATTTAAATTTATTTAAAGCTCAATTAATTCATTAATCACCGAATCCTTAGTTTAATTCCTCATTTTTATAATTTACAATAATTTATAAATAATTTTATAATTCAAAATGGCAAGATTTGAAGCATAGTAGGATAGTTTAGGGTTTTTCATCTGTTTAATCAATTAATTCAGTATTCTCTAGATAATTGTAATTTGATTGACCTAGTACATACATCATATAAACTTTCTCATGGGATCTATACTTGGAGTCTTAAATATACTCAACTTTATTACTTGATTCGACTAATACGCTTGCCGAAAAGTTGGTCTTGAATTAATTATTAAAGTGTGTATTGAAAGATAGATTAATTTGAGCAAATTTTGCATTTGGCCAACCGTAATTAGTAGGGTTACCTGATAGCATACAAGACTCCAATTAGGATGTCTCCATATAGGTTGGTGTTAGGGAAGCCATGCCATCTACCTATAGAGTTGGAGCACAAGGCCTGCTAGGAGGTCAAGCAATGTAACATGGAGTTATAGATTATTAGCATATATAAAAATTTATAGTTTTAAGAATTAGAGAAGTTACACACCATAATGCATTTGACATTGCTCCAATTTACAAGGAGAAGACCAAGGTGTCTCATAATAAGCACATCTCAAGGAGGAAACTCACAATTGGTCATAAAAGTGTTCTTTTATCATTATAGAGTCAAGTTTGTTTTAGGTAAGTTGCATTCGAGATAGACAGGTCCATTTATCATTGCCTAGGTGTATCCCCATGCAGCTATAAAGATCAAGAGTGAAAAGATGGGGAAGAAGTTTAAAGTCAATAGGCATCACCTCAAATCCTACTGTGATGGGCATCAAATTTAGAATTTTAATGTGTTGGAGCTTGAAACTCCAACTTATGTTGATTAATAAGTGAGATAAGGGTTGAGCTAATGACCTTAAACAAGTCCTTGTTAGGAAGAACCCCAACAGTATCCTTTAGTTTTGACACTTTTCTCTTTTTTAGATAGGTTTTGGTTTGTTTTTATTTAAGTACGTTACTTGCTTTTTACCTTTTTTTACTTTTTTTTGTAAGTGGTAAAGGAATTACCACTTACATGCAATCTTTTACAAGAAAGGAATGATGTAGCCTTCACATTCCGGGGGAGTATTCTTATTCCCATGCCTATGTATTTATGTTGCTTTTATAACATTAAGGACAATGTCCCATTCAAGTGTGGGGGTGGGGAACAAGTTCCGTTTTCTTTCACTTGAGTTATAATAAGTTTAAGGGTGATGATTTAAATGTTTTAACTTAAAATGATCTTGAAATTTAATTGATTGTTAATTGTTATACTTGAAAGCAGTTGATGTTTTTAATTTAGGGAACTTTAATTTACTCTTGAAATGATCACTAACTTCAAAATTTTTCTTTTTTCTTTTTATTTTGAGTGATTTCATGTGTTTTTGGTAACCCCTATCTATGATGTTAAGTGTTTAAGGACATTTTATATGGTTTGTCATGGAAATTTAGAAATGGAATGCTTGAAATAATGTGTTAATAATGTATATAACATGATTGTGTTGTCAAATAAAGCTAGCAAATTTCACTCCATTGGCTTCAAACTAACGTAAAGGTTAAAGTTTACCAGTAGTATTAGTAGCCATTTGAGAAGGTGATTTAATCTAGTAATCGGGAATATTCACGAAAAAATGTTCACCTTTGCATCAAAAAACTAGATGACCCTAGTTAAGTAACCATAGGTGTGCATGACAAAATTTATAGCTTCACATTAAAAGGCTAAGTGACTTCCTACATATTGTTCCAAGTTCAAGTTGTGTTGTGTTCTTGATTATTTTGATGATCCTTCGCTAGGTGTATAGTATGAACTATGCAAAATGACTTGGACACTTGGTATTATGAATATTAGATTACTTTCTTACTAACTTTGTGCCTTACTTATAATAGAATTGTTTTTTAATCATGATGGCACTAAGAATTTTCAATTGAACTAATGACATTAATTGAATTATGTCATATCCAATTAGCTTTCAACTTTTGATCAAGATTGTTTTAAGTAAAGTATTTAAGTCATTACTTGAGGACAAGCAATAGTTCTAGTGTGTGAGGGAATCTGATAGGGATATATTATATTGAGTTTTGATAGCTGATTTCATATGGTTTCATCCCTATTTATGATGTGAAAGCGTTTAATTTTTGTTCATTATGCATTAGATGAAAGATTTGATCTTTTGACACTAATTTTAGATTAAAATACCAAGTTTAGAGAAGAATTGGAATAAAATGGAATAAGGGGTTGCTTGATAGATCTATAAAAAACAATTGCTAAAGCTAATCAGTGATGTTGTTGATAGATCCAGTAACCATGTTGATGGTTCATTTCTAGATCCTTCAGCGTGGACTATATAGAGGGCCATTGATGGTACTATTCACCACTGTTGAGCTTCTATAAAAAAATAAAATCAAACGCAACTTATACCTATTCAAATGTTGTCAACTCTAATTTAGACCTATTTAAGGATCAAGAGGAACTATTTTTTTCAACTATTTTACCCTATTTAGTAGTCTTACCTCATTTTTATATTTTCTCTTAGTTTATGGTGTTTTGGCTCTTTTATGCATTATAGTTGAAGAAACTCTTTGCTTTTTGTTCTAGATCGTTTACTAGTAGTTTTGTATTCTATTTTTGATTGTTATAGCTATTATTTTATTTTATTTTCTTTAGGTTTTATATTTTGGTTTGTATTAATTTATTTTCATCACTTTTATTATATTTCTATCATGTTTATATTGAGATTTTATTCTATTTTTGTGAAATTTAGTGTGTGTGACTGGATTTAAAATTTTTTTAAATGGAAGGTGTTAAAGGGATGAAGTGAATTCAATTATAAGATTATTATTAGGTTTTAATTGATATTATGTTTTAAGATTAGATTAAATTGAAACTTTGATCTAATGCTAAGAATTAGGGATCATTTATAGGTTTGATCACCCTATTAGTAATTTCTAATTTGAACCCTAGGTTTGAGATTTTAATACGTAATAGCCATTAGTGAATTTATAAACTAGCAATAAATTAAGTAGTTTTGTGAGTAAAACTTAATCAATTAGTCTAAAGTTTTAATTTTCTGAGTTACATAATCTGAGCTTATGCAATTGTGGCTTAGGTTTGTCATTCCCTAATTCTTAATGTTATTACACCATTTAATCTAGAGTGCTTGTTATAAATTATCGTGTAATTAAGGGGTTGTTACAACTTATTGAAGTTAACCAGTTTAGAAGGAATGCAAGACACAAGAGTTTGTTTCTAAAGCGTAGCTTTATAGCTAGAACACAATTTATCTAGTTTCAATGATAAATTTTCCTTCCTTGAATCCTGATAATATCTTATTTCTGCTTCTTTAACATTGTTATTTGTTTCTTTAAATTCGGTATTATTGTTTTTCTACCTTCATTTCTTTAGTCTTACTTTTGTTTATTTTACTTTCATCACATCAAGGATTTTATTTTTCTTTTCACAACATTAGAAATAGCATTTACATCTAACTCTCTGTGGATTGACCATTGCTCACCTTACTACATAGCTAGGAAGTTAGATTATTATTTGGTAACTTACGATAGATTTACCAAGTTCCCTGGAGATAATGAGCATTTATGCCATGCCAAACTTCGTGATGCAGGGTTTTATTACAATTCCTTCACATGTGTACTTTAGTTCCTTTTACATCCCATTAATGATTAACCTGAGTCCTAGCAAATTATGTCCATATGGTTGGAGTTTTTAATAGTATTCATCATCACTAGGAGTATTAAGGAGGGGCCACCAACCTCAAATTGTTAAAATTTATTCATCAATATAGGCATGTGTGGCCATAAAGAGGGTGGTACAACTTAATTTCTAAGTAAGATTGATGAATAAGGCTACTTGAAAGAGACAAGTCTCTTACTAGCAAGCATAACAAGCTTATGGAGCACTGGGATAACAACAATGCATCCTTGATTTTCTTATCCTAAAAAATTTTAAATCCAACTACCATTATTTTTCCTCGAGAGGAGCCTTTATGTGAACAAAAATTTATCAACTCAACAGTGTCTTGTATAAAGAGCATTCCTGTAGGATTTTTTCTTTGTTCTTTTTTTTAATGCTTTTAAATATCTTACTAGCATCCCTATTATATTTATGGAAGCCATGAATTGCCCAAAAATGATAGAAAGGACTAAGGTGGTGTTGTTCAATTGGTTGCTAATCTAACTCCACGTATTCAGTTTTAGACTAGAGGCAACTGCACCACGTTAACAAGTAATACAGTAGATATGAGTCCAAAAGGTATTCCCATAGGGATCTACTGTAACTACTAAGTCAATTAATGTTTGATTATCTAGAAAACTCTAAATTTAAATAATAAACTAAATTAAGCTAATTTAAATTATTAACTGTTTAATCTAAACACAAGTAATGAGCTACAGGTTCTACCAATCATAAGATTGAGCTAACGTTTTAGAGTTCAATGGATTAACGAAGTCTATGAAAATATTATGTTGAGCAGATCTCTGGTATCTTCACTGAAACAAGACAGAGACATGGTTAAGTCAGAGCCTTATGTCTATTAATTTTAATTCATTGTTTATTCATTTAAAGAGTTTAGGTTAATAGGTAAAAAAAATAGGAAATTCAAACCTAAAAACATTTTTATATTTGACACCTTCGCAAGTAATCAAAATTTAATCATTTATGAACTCAATTATTATTTTGTAGAAGCTAAATAAATTTCTAAGTTAATTCTTAATTCACCAAGTTCTTTAAATTATGTGGAAGCTAACTAAAAATTCTATAAGTAATTCAAATAATTGTATAAACAATGTAAACAAGTTGTAAATTAATGCTTTAAAATAAAAGAGTAAGGAAGAGAAGATGTCAAACCAGTTTATAGAAGTTCAAAGATAGCCATTTTCTCCTATATTATCTCTCTAACAACATGTTGAGAATTTTCACTATCACAAGATCAAATACAAATCCCTTTTCTCAAGGCTATAGGGTAACCTCTACATTCACTCTTTCTATTCTACAGGTTCAAGAATAGAATATCCTAATACTCTTCTTTTGCTAATGGTTTCTAGGATAACCGCTTATAAATTTTTCATTGTTGACATTTCCACCCTACAAAATACAATTATCATAAATTCACCCTTGATAAGGTTGCATTATATTGAGTTTTGATATATGTTTTAATATGGGCTCATACTTTTTTTGAAATAAAAGTGCCTAATTCGTGTTCATTCTAAGTTGAATTGCATATTTGATCTTATGATGTAAATTCTAGTTTAAGAAGATTGAGTTTGGAGAAGAATTGTAGAAATTTTGAGCAAGCATCAAATTCTAGGAGTTCAACAAAGGTTATCATGACTCCAAAACATATGCTTCATTTTAAATCATCAAATATTATTCAAAACATAAAAAATATAACCAGATCTTAACAGACTGTAACATCGAAATGTCATTTCCAATAAGCAATATGTCATCTACATAAAGCACTAAGAAGACAACTGTACTCTCACTAACCTTTTTGTAAACACACGATTCATTTACATTCTTGATAAAATTAAACTCTTTGGTTGTTTCATCAAAATAGATGTTCCAACTCTGTGACGCTTGCTTTAGTCCATAAATGGACCGTTACAACTTGCATATTTGATAAGGAAATTCTTTGGATTCGAAACCCTCAAGTTCACATCCTCCAACAAATTTCCGTTAAGAAATGCTGTTTTGACATCCATTTTCCAACATGGCACATACACGAAGGGTGTAGGTTTATATTGAAATATTATAGGGCTAACAGGAGTGTGTGTAGATGTTGTGTTGAAATTTGGCACGTTTTGCCTTCCCCTAATGGGTTAATACAAGGCTAACCACGGTGGTGTATCATAAACATAGGGGTATCTTATAAACAAAATGGTGTGTTGCTACTATGTTGGCCAAGTACTTCAGTTTCACTCGAACTTTTGATTATCTAACCGATCCATAAACTGTATACCTAACTCCTCTGTATTAACTTTTGTTGCAATTTAATCTAAAACCTTGTATAAGTGTAAAGGTGAAGACTATGCTAAATTCAATCAATCTAATAATTTCTTTTTATATTTAAATAAACATGAAAAATTAAATAAATTCAGTTCAGTTTATTTGAAGTTAAGTTGTCGATGTGAAGTTGAAAACAATCATTAAGAGATCAATGACACCCTACAATGGTATCATTGATGCTCATACACAACCTCTGTTATAGACAAAAATACCATGATTTGAACCATGCTCGTAAAGTAAACTGTACAACCTTTTGGAGAGATATTGTAGTTCAAGCCATGTTTATGAGGTTATTCATGAAAGCTACTAGACAAGATTTAAGACTTTAATATCCCTTTTCAACGATGCTATTATAATCCCCAATAACAGTCATTGATGCCTGAAAATTATGTTTTAATTATTTTATTTTATTTTATTTGGAAGAATTAAAAGACATGTCTATCTTTAATATTAGGTTTAGGGTTTTATAGTGCATATAAATATTTATTTTTCATATTTATGAAAAAATTTTACTTATTGTTGAATTACATTCCTTGTTTTTCACAAGGTTTTTGTATAACCTCTAAGTTCTTGCAAATCTTAAATTGGATATGTGTCTTTCTATTTTTTTGGATTAAAGTAATGCACTTTAACGTTGTATTTGGTAGTATTAGAGCCTTGAGAATACAAGGTTTATTTGTCTAATGATGGCTAACAATACCAATGATGATGTTCATGGGTTATCTAAAGTTTAAAGAACAATTGAAGAATAGAGGGAGTCATTTTGCAATATAAAATCATAGCTGGTAGGGATTCAAAATTGGTCGCAACCATTGTTACGAGAAGATAACAATAGAAGAATTAGAGATCCAACTATTAGCCTTACTAAGAGTCTTTAATTCCAAAATCCTACACCTCGGAATTACAACTATAGTTCTAGCAATAAAGAAAAAGTATTCTAATTAGGAAGTAGAGGAAGAAATTACAAGTTGAAGGTGGACATCTCATCCTTTAGCAGAGATCTCGGCATAGAAGGTTTTTTGGATTGGTTGGCAAAGTTGAATGTTTCTTTGACTAGACAGAAATTCCAAAGGATTGAAAGGTTAAAATGGTAGCATACAGATTCGAGGAAGGAACCTCACTATAGTGGGACCAATTAAAGGAGGGAAGGAGAAGAGAGGGTTGAAAACCTATCTCTTCGTAAAGGAGGATTAAATAATTATTGCATAAAAGATTTTTACTACTAGATTATAAGTAGTATATGTTTTATGCAAGTCAAAAAAGTCATTAAAAAGATAAAGAAGTTGTGGAATCTATATATTTAACAACTACCTTAGAGAGTAAATCTCAATATGAGAAACTTCAGGAGGAAATATATCCTAAGGATACCAATAAACCATGTATTATGGGACTCGTAACTGTGATTCCTATTGAGGAAGATATTTTTATAAAAATAAGGAGGATCCTATAGTACTTAATGAAAGAGTTGTTTCTTCGATGACAATTGAGTAAGAGGGTAATTTTGGTGTTGGTAACAAAATAGCTTGTAGCCCTAAGAAACAATATGTGAGGGTATAAGTAAACATAGACAATAGAGAATCTCATTCTAGAAGAAGAACTCATATGTCATTGTTGCTGTTAAATTGGAGACAGAGAATGTTGTGAAAATTACATCAATCACCAACGAGAGTTATGGTGGGATTTATAGAGCGATGGACATTATTCACGAAGATAAAGACAACTAATCTTCATTTCTTCAGCAGGTGATTGAAAAGTTAGTTCATTCTCTATAAAAAGTAATTGATGTGTCTCATTTTAGTAAGTGACATAAGAATCTTGGTTTTGAAAAGTATGAAGTAGCCTTTGTTTGAAAAGAAATTAATTTGAAAATTTTAATGCAGTTAATTGACACGCATCTATTAGGCATCAGTGTTATTGCACTTAGATTTTAAAAGAAGAATGTACAATCTTTAAATGAATTTAAAGAGACCCTAATCTTGTGGTGGAATCACAGAAGAACATATAGTTTTGGTCAAGAGGTACTTATGAAAAAAATGTGCATATGGAGGTTTCCAAAGTTAATCATACTAGAAAATCAGCTATAAACAAATTGATTGCAGATGTTTCACTTTCCAAGGGATGCTTGTTGGGAATCATTAAGCAAGGTATAATAAAGGTCCATGAAGAATATTTTCTGATAAAGAACCATTAATAGAGCAAGGAAAGGTGGTGGACTAAATTATAATGTTTTTTTATGGTGAATTAGAAGTTGTGAGAGAAACAAAAATGAAACAAAGAAGAGGTCTTCTTGAACTTGCATCCTGAGAGTTCATTTGGTGAAGTTTCTTTCCTTTTTCACAAACCCCAACCTCACACAGTCTAATCCAAAGGATTATACATAGTCCTAATACTTGATAACCTGTCATTTATGGAAATTCCATATATCCATTTCTTTAGTGGAAGGATTATCTTAAGCAACCTCTTTGAGGGTAAGGATTATATCAACAAAATGAGTTATTAGAGTTAGAAGTCACCCTTTACAAATAAAAATCTTAGATAGAGTTAATAATAAGGCTAGATTGTATGGTAGATGACAAACACTTTATTAAGTTGAAATGTCCAATAGGAGGTAGAGTTCATCGTAATAAGGCAACTTACCAATGAAGATCACCTCCATTTACAACATCTAAAAGGTATTAGGACATAACCCTTATTCTTATTTAAAAAGTAACACATGTCAATTCTTCTTATAAGTTTGGAAACATATCGTTACTCAAAACTATTAGGACTGGGTGTGAGGAAGTAGCACCTTTACTACTAAAGACAGAAGCAACAACAGTAATGAATGACGTGGGTGATATTCTTTGTTTTACCATTGTAATGACAGATTTTAGTCTTTTTAAGAGCTTGATGGATAATAGGATGAATTCCAATGCCAATAACTATGATTTTTGTGTTGGAAAATATACTAAGATCGAATCTAGGTGTAGCGGAATAATTTTAAAATTTTTTCAACATAATCATCTTTAATAATATTTAATTTGAAACATATAACAAAATATTAACAGAATTACACTAAATTTTTTTGTTTTTTGCAAATATTCCTTTTTTTTCACAAATTCATCAATCCACGAGCTATTCAATCGTTCAGCTTCTAACGATATCCATAGGTCCATTTCAAAGAAAACTCAAATCTAATTTGAGAGTAAGAATGAACTAGTGCTACTAACTACATTTTTCTAATTTTTCCTTTTATATGAAAAATCATATTTTTTATATCCTTAGATTTTATCAAAATTACAATTAAAGTCAAACTTTAGTTATAATTACAAATCAGTCCTAATAAGATCAAATATTACATATTGATCCTTGAAGTTTCTAAAACTTCTCAATTAAGTCCAACTTAATTAAAATTTTCTTTCTCCTTTAGCTGATCTTCTATGTGTGACTCATTAGGTTCCTAATATATTGGTAATAATTATAAATTAGAATTAGAATTCACAATTAGAATTAGATAAATTAAAATTCCTTTTAATTTGTCTTTAATTCTCTAGTTGAAAATTTATAATTATAGATCATGATTAACTTCTAGCAACATGTCATGACCATCCAAATATTAAAAAAGTCAAAGTAATTAACTTAACCTGTCTATGCATTGTTATGATGTATAATTTGATCATTTCGTCATTTAATGATTCAATTGTAATTAGAGTATGAAATTAATGTCTATTCTAAATAATCCAATCATGTTTGTTTTTTGCTAATTAGTAAATAATTTATATAATTGATATTTGAAAAACACCTTTTCCAATTTTCAAATTACTCTAGTTAGGGATTTCCAAAATCACTAATAATTAAGAACAGTGGAACATTCTCTCTAATTACTTTAAGGTGATAAATCATTTATGGATTCATTCAACTATCTCTATATAGTTCATAATGTATCTAATAACTATCAAATTGAACTATTCCAAAGTATAGATCATAAGTAGTATCAAAATACAGTAATTCTTATATGAGATAACTTTGATAATCTCAAATCTAAGGATCAATAATACAATCATCATAATGAGATAATCCATAAACACACAAGTATTGTTCTATTTGGGATTCTCATAATTGGGTCAGTTTAATGAATTTATTCTCTAATAGACATCAACGCATTTGTTCATGTGTCTCCATTTTTTAATTTATGAGATCAATTGTTTTCTTCATAAGAAAGAAACAAAATGTGTGTTAATATAACTATTTCATCAATGCCCCGTATTAATAAAACTATGATTAGGAATATTTTATGAATAATATAAAAATACAATTCAAATATCATAATTATAATCTCATTATAATTTCTAATTGCATAGTAATTATTCCTAGAATTTTATCTTTACGATATATAATTAAAATGATTAACAAATACACATAAAGATAAAAATGTCTTTTATTAAATAAATATACAATGTCACATGTAATTTTACAACCAACTGATTAATTGTAAGGGCATAAACCAACATTTTGAACCTCATTTAAAGTAGCAACCTCAGAAGGATTATACTTTTTTACAAATGTACGTGTACAAGTAGTAGTAATTATTTTTATTAAGTCTATAGCATTCAAGAGGAGGGTGAATTGGGTGTTTTAAAAATTTTCTGTCTAAACTAACGATCTGAGTCACATAAATCAATTCTAATTATATGTAACTAAACTCGCATTCAAATTATATGTTATGCCAATGTTTATGTTAATATAAATAAAATTCAATCAATTAATAATCCAAACACAATATGCAAATAATTAAAGAGTATAAGGAGGAGGATACACATTCAATTTTTATAGTGGTGTCGCTAACCCACTTTAGCCTACATCCATCGTAACACAAATGTTAGAATTTCACTATATTAAATCTTTTTTAGGGTGAAGAAGAACCCTTAAAACAATTTTCATAGGTGGAGGTGAAGAGCAACCTTGTACAATCTTTATTAAAGGTGAAAAGTAACTCGCAAAAATTTTATTTTCTAGGGGTCAAGAGCAATCCACAATGCCTTAAATTCCAATTGTTAATAGGAATCCACAACATCTTAATTTCTAAGTGTTAAGAGAAACCTAACAAATCTTACTTTCTAATGGGTAAAGAATAACCTTTAAACAAAGTATAAAATCAACAATTTTATTCCCAATAATAAGCCCAAAATTAGGCTCTCATATCTCACAACACTTCCCAAACCAAGGTTAAATAAAACCAATACTTAAAGGGCTTAAAATTATGCAATGCATGTAACATCATTAAACACAATCACTAATCCTTTGTCTAGATCACATTCAACAATAAAAAATAACTTCAATATTCTTTATGGAAGATGAAGAGCAACCTTTAACTATTATTTTTCAAGGAAAATAAGACCCTATACAACAATGATCAATTAACAAAATCAAAATATCCTTTAAAGTAACTGAAATATACTTAGAGAGATGCTTCACTTAAAGCTTAGGGCTCTTGTGCTTTCAAAAATATGACAAGTGATCAATGAAGCACTTGAAAGCTTAAACAAATAGAATATGATGAGTTTGAAACACAAAAATTTGATTCAAATTTAAAGAATAAAGACAAAAGATGAATAAACAAGAAATCTGGATAGCTTTGATAAATCTCATTTTATAAACTCAAAATTTCAAAAAAATGGCATAAACATTAAAACAAATACTCTATAAAACTTATTTATAATGTTAAAAAGTGAATAGAGTCTCTAGAAGTGAGAAATAGCCTTTAGAGGGTTAAAAAGTGATTAAAAACTAAAAGCTACATATATTAAAAAACTAGTTGTCAGACATTAATGAAAATTTTTTAGAGTTACAATGACATCGTTGTTCTTTAAGCATAACCATTGTTGTAGTCTTGTATGTCAACTACAGTTATGACTTGTCATTCTTCTAAAAAAAAAAAAGAGTCAAACTAATTTCAAAACTCTCCAAACAATGTCTTAACATCAAATATAATTTCAATAAAAGTTTAAAATTCTTTTCAAGGCTTTTTAAATTGTAAAAACATTTCAAATGAATCAAATAAAAAATTAGCCTAGATTATGAAACTGTTTATTTTAAATGTTTTAAACATTTTCATAAAATTTTAAAACAATCCAAAAACCAAATTTTCATATAATAACTTGGCTTAAAAAAATTTAAATAATTTCAAAAAAGTTTTAAAAACACTTTGACACTTCAAGAGGATTTATTTAAAATAAATCACACATTTTCTCTTAATTATGTATCTTTATATTAATGAAAACATTATGAATCAAAAACACCTATTTTGAATTTATATATACTAAAACATATATTATACAACTTTTGTCCTAAAATTACACATTATACATATTATGCATCAATTATCCATAAAAATACATACTTTGCATTAAGAAAACACATAATTCACACATTATGCACTAAAACTACAAATTTCACATCTTATGCATCACAAATGCAAATCATAAGTATAAAAGAAATTAAAAAATGAAAAAACTAATATCACATAAACTTCAAAAACCATGTAAAGGGAAAAAATTGAAATATGTCAAAAAGATGTACTCCCTTTAAACTTATGCATTATAAGATTTAATTATATAAAGGGAAAGTACTTATGCAAATTTTCATTTGAAAAATATGCATAATTTCAAAAAATTATACCACTTGTAAAAATGATACCAATTATAAAACATGATACCAACTTCAAAAATCAAATTGTCTAATTCTTGCAATGCGTCATTTTTCAAATCAAATCATATACTAAAAGTAAAAAAATCATGCAATGGCTCTAATTAAGAAGTCATATAAAGGCTCTCATAAGCTTCTTATAAACACATGAAATATATTTTTCTAGAAAAACATATAAACAAGGTCATCATTTTTTACTCAAGCATAAATATATAAAAATCATATCAAGTTATATAATATCAATTAATAACATAGAAGTACCTTCTTTTGCATCACCTCTTGATACTAAATTCTTTACTTCCTCGGTTGATTCAATAATTGGTTGGCTCATGTGAGGACTTCATGATGCATTTTCTTTTTCTACAAAAATGTTGGAGATACCACTTCCTCTTACTTCCTAACTTGACATCAATTTATATTAAAAGATGGGGACTTATAAAACAAAGAATGAATGTATTCTAGGTATCCACATAAACTTGATTTCTTAGGAGTTAGCCTTTAGTCCACATCCTAAAGGGTTTTCTAAGCATCCTATGTTTAACAAAACAGAACTTTTCTATATGTCTATAATGACTACAAAAATATTATGTCAAATGTGCACGATGATGAAATATATTATCTTCATGCAAAAATGTGTTTCTCATATCAAAATAACCTCTCTTATGATGATGATGTGTCCTTGGATGTGTATAGAATGTGTTCCTAAGATAATGTTCATACATATAAAAATTATGAGCATGTTTCACACCACTTTACCTTATGTGGGCCCTAAATGCATTTCTTGATTTTTTTTTTATCAGTATATGCTCTTCCTCAATCAAAATGAGGCCTAGAATATGAATCAAACATGTTTCTATATGATTATGTATGCATATGAGGTACATGTGAGTGCGTTGACTTATAATACCTAATATGAGGCTAATGTTGTGCCTATTCTTATCTTGATGGAAATGTCTCCTAGAATGAAAATATGAGGTGCTTCTAAAGTTGTAATTATTCATATAAGGAGTTTGGAAATGTGTAGGATCTCTTTGCCTTACTTGAAGCCTAAATGCATCATGTTGATTTTGTTCATGCCTATAAAAATTATGCTTACTTTTTTATACACGCATATCTTTCTTAACTTTTTATCTAATCTTATACAAGAATGTATGATGATTATTTATAGAATAAGATCTAGATGAAGAAGCAATTTATCTAATGAGAGCTTATAAATATGTTCTTTTTCTAAGTTCTTACCTTAAAAAAAATATTTTTGCATCATTGAAACCACTCCCTTGAGTGAATCCTACACCAAGTTTAACACTTGAGCATTTTTTAGCTTCTAACATGGTCAAATTTTTACTCCCTTGAGTGAAGTTTGACAAAGACTCTTTGAGATCCTTGATTTCCTTCTTTAATGCCTCATTCTCCTATATTGAATCATGTTCACTATGCCTTTCAAAACCCATACTCTTACATTCTAATATAGCATACATCTCATTCTTTAGACTATCAATTTCTAACATGCATGCATTCCTATATTTTAATGTGTCATGCAAATCATTTTTCAACTTCTTATTCTCTAGATTATGTACATCCAATTCCTTTTTCAAGGATTTATTCTCATTAACCAACCTATCATTCTCAATCATTCAATCATTCAAATTCTTCATTGTCTCCTTAAACTTGGAAGAAAATTTCTTCCTTTTCAAATTCACAACCCTAAGGCATTGAACTAACTGTTTATAAGAAAAATCTTCATCACTATCATCATGATCATTCTCATCAAAAGATTGAGAGTTAAAAAGTACCTTATTGTCTTCTTTTTGAACATTTGATGAAGATGGAACCTCATCCATAAAAGCTACAAGGTGCTCATTTAGGACCTCTGATTCTATTCTCTCATTTTCAACTTTTTAAACCACATTCTTCACTTTCTTCTCTTCATTTCTACCTACATAGATCTCTTTCAACCTATACTAAATATCGTTAATCGAATTGTATATAGAAATTTTATCGATTATGCTCCCATTCTCATGCATAAAAAATAATATGCATGGCATAATTATTAAATAAAGTGATTTCCAAATCATTTAAAAAACCTTAAGGGTTATTCATAACAATTTCTCACAAATCTAAATTTTGGCATACAATGAAAATTTTCATGCTATAAAGTCATTACCATTAAAGAAAGATGGTTTATAAATATCTAACTTCTTTAGACTAAATGAATCACTAAAATGTGCCACATTGGATTTTTGCTCACTAATTTCATTAGAAATTTTTATCAAAAGTAAGACCTCACTCTAATACCACTTCTTAGCCCCATAACACCCAAGAGAGGGGTGAATTTGGTGTTTTTATTTTTATTTTAACTAAAAATTCAACCCACCTAAATCAATTTCAATTATATATAATCACTAAATTAATACTTAACCTAAATGTTATGCCAATACTTATGCAAATATAAATCAAATTCCATCAATTAACAATTCAATCACAATATGTAATAAAAAAGTATAAGGAGAAGGATACATAATCAATTTTTATAGTAGTTTGACTAACCTACTTTAACCTATAACCATTCCAAATACAAATGTTGGAATATTAGTATATCAAATCATTTTAGGGTGAAGAGGAACCATTACAATAATCTTCTTTGGTAAAGGTAAAAAGCAACCTTTTACAATCTTCCTTAAGGGTGAAGAGTAATCTACAAATGTCTTGTTTTCTAAAGATCAAAAGAAACCCACAACTTCTTGATTTCTAATAGTCAAGAGCAAGAGCAACCCATAACTCCTTGATTTATGATAGTTAAGAGCAAGAGCAACCCATAATGTATTGATTTCTAAAGGTCAAAAGGAACCCAACAAATTTTACATTCTAATGGATAAAGAGTCACCCTTTAACCAAACTACAAAATCAACACTTTTGTTCCAAAAACAAAAGCCTTAAATCAAGTTCTCAAACCTCAAGAAACTTTCCAAACCGATCTTGATCAAAACCAATACTTAAAGGGCTTAAAATTATATAACATATCTAATAACATAAAAAACAATCACTAATCATTTCTCCAATGCTTATACAATGCATAAATCAATCCAAATCATATTCAATAATAAAAAAAGCCTTCAATCTTCTTTATAGAAGGTGAAGAGAAATGTTTAATTAATCTTTTTTAAGGTAAAGAGGAGCCTATACCATAATAACTAATCAACAAAATCAAAATCCCCTTTAAAGTAATTAGAATACACCTATAAAGATATTTCACTTAAAGCTTAATAAAACAAGGGCTTTTGCAATTTCAAAAACGTGATAAATGATCAATGAAGCACTTAAAAGCTTAAACCAACAAAATATAATGATTTTAGAGCACAAAAATTAGATTTAAAGTTGTAGAATGAAGATGAAAGATGAATAAACAAGAAATCTAGATAGCTTTGATAAATTTCAAGCTTAAAATTTCAATAAAATGGCATAAATATTGAAATAAATGCTCTAAAACACTTATTTATAATGTTATAAAGTGAAAAGTCATTAAAAGTGAGAAATAGTCATTAAAGGGGTTTAAAGTAGTTAAAACTGAAACTTGCATATTTTAAAAACGTACCCATTGGACATTAACAATGATTTATAAAACTTATGACAACGTCATTGTTCTTCGAGTATAACTGTTACTGCAGTCTTTTATGTCAATGGTAGATGTGGACCGTTGTTTTTATCCTAGAAAAACATAAAAAAAGATTTAAAATAATTCCAGAACTCTTCAAATATTTTCCTAACATCAAATGCAACTTTAATATATTTTTAAAATAATTTTATTTTAAATGTTTTAAATATTTTCATAAGCCTTTTAAAACAATCCAAAACCAAAATTTCACGTAACAACTTGACTTAAGCAAATTTAACCATACTCAAATAACTTCAAACAAGTTTGTAAAACACTTGGACACTTCAAGAGCATTTCTTTTTAAAAAATCACACAATTTCCTTTTAATTATGCAACTTTATATTAATTAAACATTCTAAATCAAATCCTAATATGTCAATTTCATAAACAAATTCAACCAATAACTAAAACATTTTTTCAAAACCTAAATTCAAATCTTCATATAAATATGATGTGTAAAAGTGAGCCCTTTTTGCATTAATGAAGATCTAGGGAACTTGCACTTGCAATAAAGACATATTCCTAAAGACCTATTCAATCATCTTCCTCTTATCTTGATCTTCCTTGCAACACTTTAATGCTTGCTCTAACATCATTTTCTTCACTTTAAAACACTTCCTTTTAAGGATTTCACCGTATGCTCTTTACACAATTTGCATTTATCTATCCTTTTAATACATCAAAAGTAAAATAATAGTAATAAGGATATGTTGTTATCATCAAAATAAATAATTGGAACCTCCTTTGGATCAACAGTTTTAGCAAAAGATAGATAAGGAAAAACTCCATTAGAAGAAGGTCGTGTAAAAGGGGATAAGAATTTGATAAAGTTGCTTAGGGTCAACAAAAATTTGTAATTGGTTGACTTAGCTACTTAACTTGGAAAATTACAAGATGAACTGTATAAAAAGAAGAAGGGTACAATGATTCTGTTCCTCCCTTGGGATCTAATATAAAAGAGAAGAGAAGGAATTGTCATATGGGTTCCCTAAACCATTGGAGAACTTGTCAAAGAAGCGAATGACATGTTCAAATGTATGATTAGGGGTGATTATGTTTTGCTTGAAAGCGAGAGTCGAATTTATAATATGAGCAAAATTATTGATGGTTGAAGCTTATTCTTGGTTGAAGCATCACACCATAAACTTAAGCGTAGATATTATGAATGTAACTCGAAAATTATTATTCTCAGATTATTTTTACAAATCGAGAAGAATGATGTGGACTAGAAACAATGATTAGGAGATTAGCGACACCCTATAACGATGCCATTGATGCCCACTCACAAACGTTATGACAAATAAAAATGCCATAGTTTGAGCCACTATTTGCTAATTTTGACTACATTGCAAGTATACAGATCGCAACTTATAGTATAATTGATATCGATCCCACGAGGATTGAATCTAGACACCTA
>JAOXYD010227650.1:0-18282 GCA_028565735.1 Pinacopodium congolense
TTTCTAAAGGATCAATATCTATGTTACCTTTACTAGATGTGGTAGCTTTGGATTCTTTATTTTGTCTACAAATGGTACGATCAATCTTTAGATCAAAGTTAAGCTTCTCGAGCTTTTGGCCATGATATTACATGAAAAATTAAAGAAAGCGAGAAAAATAAAGCAAACTACTAACTTCGAAATCACATAGCAAGAAATAAAGAATAATTCGAACAAAAGCAACAAGATAAAATTTAAATAATATAAACAATATCAACAAGCTCTAAAGTTATTAACACCAATTTATTCCTAGTATTCTAATTATGTTGGTGATTCCAAGGAAATGATGGTAAAAACTTGTTGTTGGCCAATTTAGGTAATAATTAAGTTCAAATAAATCAATCTTTAAACATGCAAATCAAAACCAATTGGAGGCCAACTTTTATGATAAGTATATCATTCAACCAATAATAAATTCGAGTATATATAACATTATGAACGTCAATCCCATGAGAAAAATACTACGAGTACTAGATCATTTAGATTAAAATTATGTAGAGAAATTAGGATTGCAATTTATGGAAATTAAAGAAATTAAGTTAACTTAAAAACTTCTAATCAATGCAAAGTAATCCTAAATGCTTTAAAGATGACTAAATGGAATTAATTAACTATGACTTAGGCTTTTAATAATTCAATTAGGTTATGAAAGGGTTGCAATGGCTAATTTAGGGTATCTTTACTAAGTCAAGACAAAGCCATGGTCAAATCACTGCCTTATCTCTATTAATCCTATGCTATCATTTAATTTGCCTATTGACTTAGGGAATAGACTTAAAGTTCAAGAATTTTAATATAAAAAATACCTTATTTCTATATTAGCACCCTCATGATTAACCCGACTAATGATCATATATTGATTTAAACCATGTAGTTTATTAAATTTTCAAATGATTAAGGTAGTTGGTCACGATTACATAATCTTCTTGCAACTTTATCTTAAGTGATCAAGTTAAGACAAGTAATAAGGACTCAAACTAAACAAACAATAAGCTATAATCATTCATAAACTTTCATTCACATGATCTACTAACCATACCTTAGCTAAAAATCAAATCAGTCACTAATTTGAGTTAAATAATACTTCATATTCATCATAAACATCATATCTTTGATTATATTAAACAAAGAGTGGACTACGATGTATAAATAAGTGTAGAAAGTACTAAATATTGCTAAAAACACATTTTCATATCTAAATCACATTTTCAATCTCTTGCAATCCTAAAAAACAAGCTTAAATCTAAAAAACAAAACCAAAAAAATGAAGAACATAAGAAGGTTGCCCTAGAACTTTAGAGAATCCAAAAATCTTATCTAAGAGACGTTCTTCTCTCTTTCTTCCTGCTAAAAATGACTTTATAAGATCAATTTATATGTCCCCTGCAAGTGGCTATAGGTTGGTGTAAGTTGCAACAAGTTGGATGTGAAATCCAGTTGGAAAATTATGATAGGTGACTTAATCTATGCTTAATTCGATAGTTAAACAATATCATTAAACCCCTTATGTTTAGCTCCTGGAGAAGACTTCAATGGTAGTTTTTTGAACTTAAACAATATGCTATTTGAACTATCATTCAAGTCTTGAAATATGATTTTTTTCCCACTTTCTCCAAAATTTCTCACTTTTGAACCTTCAAACTATAATTAAACATGTCCAAACATAAATCAAACAATTTAACATCAAATTTAGAGAAATTATAATCAAATAATACTTTAAAAAACATTAAAATAAGCACTTAACACACTCCCTTGAGTAAAACCTAATACATGCTTATCATTTGATGCTTTTTTTAGCTTTAAGCATGTTATCCAACTTTTGTTTTCCTTTAGTGAATTTTTACAATGATTCCTTTAATGATTTTACCTCATCCTTTAAAGATTCATTTCCATGTGACAATTTGTTTCTATTTTCATCAATAATCACACTCTTTAACTTCTAAATCATGCCAATCATTCCCAAGATGATCATTCTCTAACTTAGTCATTCATAAACTTATTTCATTCTTTTTGTTTAAAAGATAATCATCATAGCTCAACTCCTTATCAAAATTAACATTTTCATGATTTAAAGAACGTGAAGAAGATGGTACCTCATCTTCCAATGTCGTAAGACAAAAATTTTTGACTTCATCCTTAATTTCTTCATTTTCGGTCTCATTTGATGTCTCCCATAACATGGCCTCTAATGCTTTCTTTATCTTCTTATCTTTTTTTCCATCTTACCCTTCTTATCCTTTTGTTACTTCTTCTTTTTTTCTCATTTTCTTTAAATATAGGTCATTGATTTCTTAAATGGCTCAATTGCCTAAATTCAGAAACAAAAACAACATTATAAGATTGTTTTTTATCATAATCATTATTGCCTTACTCTCCTCTCTTGGTAAAAGTTTTATGCTTCATTATCTTTTTGAACCTCCTAATGAGAAGAGCTATGCCATTCTCACTAACATCCTAAGTGCTTTCTTTATCCCTTGACTCCTCGTTCATGGCTTTTAATGCTAAAATCTTTCTTCTTAAAGTAGTTTCCTTCCCTTTTACTCTGGTCTCCTTCATCCTCATTTCATGTGCAAGTAATGAACCTATCAATTTATCTAAAGAAAGAACATTAAGGTTTTTCACCTATTGAATGGTTGTGACCTTTTCCTTTTATTCCATTAGTAAGGGTCTTCAAATTTTAATAATAAGTCCAACATTTGAATACAACTTTCCTAGACCCTTTAATGCATTTATGATGTTAATGAATCCGGTATACATGTGAGAAATGCTTTTATTATGATGCATGGAAAATAATTCATATTGTTCAGTAAGCATTAACACCTTACACTCTTTCACTTAGTTTTTTCCTTCATGAGCAACTTCTAATATATGTCAAATTTCATCAGCCATTTCACACATAAAAAACCTATTGAATCAATACCTACTAATGCACATACAAAATATATGAACAACCTTGTTATTTAATGAAACTAATCTCTTGCCTCCTAAATTCCATTCCTCCTTCCTATTAATCGCTCATTAATCATTCACAAGTTAAGAGGAATGAATGACCCTTCACTAATAATATCCCATAATTCAAAATTTTTTACCATAAGGAAAAACTTCATCCTACATTTCTAATACAAATAAACATTCCCATCAAAGAAGGGTGCCCTATTAATGTTTTTCCCCTCCTTGCTAGATGTACCTATAAAGTGCGCCATTTATGATCTTTCACTCACAATTTTCTTGGAAATTAACACACTTAAGTGAGCCTTAATCTGATACTAATTTTAAGCTTTAATGGCACTTAAAAAGGGGAAGGGGTGAATTGAGTGTTTAACAATTTTCTTAGGCCAACCAAACAAGTCCACCTAAACCAGTTTGAAAGGATGCAATCACTAAACTAATATTCAAGCTAGTATGATATGAAAATGTCAATGCTAATTAAAATTCAATATAAGAAAAAAAAATCTCACAACAAGAAATAAATAAGGAGTTAAGGGTTGAGAGAGTACACGAAAATTTATGGCGGTTCAAAAATCCCTAATAATTGCCTAATCCACTCCCCAACTACTTGTTGGAAATTTAACTAACTCACTATATCAAAAACAATCTTCTTCTTGGGTGAAGAGTAACCCTTACAAATCACAATCTTCTTTGTGGAAGGTGAATAGAAACCTTTAACAACTCTTTTTAATTCAAAGAGGAGTCTTTACAAAAATAATCAATCAAACGAACTAAGAAACCCCTTTAGTGACAACAAAATGTACCTATGAGGTGTTTCACTTAATGCTCAATAAACAAATTCGAATTTAAAAACTGAAAAATGAGTATGAAATATTAGATAAACAAAACTAGACAACTTTGGCATATATAACTATGAGAGCTTAATAATGACAAAATGAAACCCTAAAAATCCAAATAAATGATCATTAAAACTCTTAAATATTTAATAAACTGAAAACTTTGACTTTTAAGCACTTGAAATAGATTTAAATTAAGAAAATAAAGAATGAACTAAGAGGAGCAATAAATTTTGACAACTTTAGTGAATTTGAAGATTTTAGCTTGAAATAATGTCTTGAGCGCATAAAGATATTAAAACTCTTATTTATAGTGTTGGAAGCTTAAATGATCATTAAAGACAAGAAATAGTCATTGAAGGGACAAAACGTTGTTAGAAAATTGAGAGCAACATTTTATAGAAAACTAGTCATTAGAGTTAAACGGAGGTTCCTCCATTTATCAATGGTGTCATTGTTCTTTGTGGCCAATTGCATTGTAGTCACTAAACTGCATTGGCTCTATTGATAAAATGCAATAGCCATCGTGACTCACTATTAATCACTTATAAATGCATAAAAAAATACAAAAAAATTTTAATTCCACTAAAAATTTTCCTAACATCTAATGTAACTTCGAGTAAGTTTTAAAACGTATTTCAAGATTGCATAAAAGGGAAAAATGACTCAATAACTTTAAAATTAAAAATTGAATTATTTAATGAAATGTTAACTTTAAAGACTTTTGCATTGAATGTTAAATACAATTCCTTTTATGAATTGAACTTCAAATGAAACTTACAAAAAAGTTTAAAACTACAAATAGAGCTACCCCATTTCTTGTTCATTATCTTTAATTTTGGCCTCCAAACTTCAGCTTTCCATATTGAATTCATTTATCAAACATACCTATGTTTGAAACTTACAATAAAATATCAAATAATTTGTAGCATTCACATTTTTTTATCATCAAAACCAAGATTATAATCTCCCTTGGTTCAACAGAAGGGTTATGTGATTTTTTATGAGTTAACTATAACAATAAAGTATATAAGACATCAATGGTGCTATTAAAGACCCATGTTGATCTTATAGAAAAACATCTACACGTCGTCTTTTTCCCACAAAACTCAATTTCTTTGACATGAATCTGCATTTTCATCAATAATAAATATAAATTAGATAATTTAACATCAAGATAAAGGGTGAAAACAAAGTAAATTATGGACTTAAATCCTATAGAATACCCTGAGAAATCTAGGTCCTTCTAATAAGAGTTCCTTTAGAGTGGCTCTTAGTTATAGCATCTATTGCATGTGAAAAGAAAAAAAGCTCCTGGACATTGAAGAATGAATGTAGTGAGGTCAGTGATAATTTGTCACTAACTATCAAATAATAATACCAAACTAAACCTAACTATAAAGTAGGCTATTTCTAATGTTGTAAAGAAAAAGAAAAATTAAAACCCCTGAATGAAAAAGAACTAACATAACTAATATGCGATAAAAGCAATAAAAAGGATCAACATAAAGCAAAACAAAATAAACTAAAAATAATAACAGAGAAATGGATCGAAGGTATCCTCTTGATTTTGGGATAACTATTGATAATAGAATTTAGATAAAAGTTTCTCTAGCCAAGGTGCTAGCCTATAGGTTCGAACAAGCTTTCAAACCCTCAGTTCCTCTAACTTAAGTAAATCTAATAAGCTCTAGAAATGCCCCTATCTTCACTATAACTTAGAACAGGCTCTCTAGATTTAATAGTGAAGATGCATTAGTTACTAAGCAACGACTAACTTAAGCCAAAAAATCATAAGCTCAGAAAGTGTAACCTAAATATGTGAGACCCTACACTAGTTAGTTAATTATCCTAACCAATTTAACTAACCTATTGTAACTTTTTGGAAATATCCAAGGACAATTACATACCACATACTCAATCCTAGCATTTAAATTATGAAATTACCTAAAAGGTTATCTAGCTTAAAGATAATACCTAATTCATGAAATTTAACCAAAGCCCCAAACCAACCTAAGCTTAAAAATACCAAATCAAATCAAAGTAAACTCTATTCTCACAATTAGTTATCCCATCATCCTTAAAATACTTTCAAGCCCTTATGAAACTAGCCACACATATTTAAATTAATCAAAAAAAAGACTAAATAAACATAAACCATACTTAATTAAACAAAACCAAGGCTAAAAAATTATACAACACAAAAGGAAAAAAATTTAACACTTATCTAACACAAACACAAACACAAATTAATTAAGCTATTAACTAAAACCTAATTCAACAAAACTAAAATTAATATTAAAAAAATAAAGCTAAATAAATTGAACAAAAATTGACACTAAATGATTGAAATCATAAATACAAGCACAAATCCTAATTATTAAGCATAAATTAACCAAAGACATCAATAATAAATGAAAACTCATAAAATAAACATTCATTCAATTTAAAGTTTGATAAAGATAATCATAATAACATAAAAAATCAAATGTTAATACATAAGAAATCATTAAACTCAGGAGCTAAAAGTAAGTATTCAAACAAGGACAATAAGTAGTTGAAAAATGAAAGCAACAACTAAAGATAAGGGAAGAAAAAAATAAACTTGAGGAACAAAGAAAAAAGCTAAACGAAAATTCAAAGGAAATGTCAAATAAAATGTTGTTGCCTATGTCAAGATGGAAAGCTCTCCCCTCCTCAAACGTTCTTTACTCCTAGAAATCTATAACAAGGAAAGCTATATGCTCCAAGCCATCTAAGAAAGCTCCAAGCCATCCAAGGGAGAGCTTCTCTCCCGGAAAGCTAGCTCCAAGCTTTACTTTGTTTATTCATGTCCCTCATGTCATCATTTCCTCATGCTTTTTTAAGTTTTTAAAAGTTTTTTCCACTTTCTCCTAAGATTGCATGTTGTTTCTTCTTAAGTTTTTGTCCCTTCATTTTACACAAAATGCTAGATTCCCAAGGAGAGTAGTTCCTCCATGATGAAACACAGCTCTCCACATGTTGAAACGCAACTCCAAGGAAGGCCCTCTTTTGTTTCCTTTCCAAGCTTCTCTACTAAGCTTTCTTTGTAAGCTTATAAAATGTGGCTCCTTCCTCTTAAATGCTATTGAATCCTTCAAAATGTTTCCAGCATTTTTTTTCATAAATATTTTTTTTGATTTCTTAATTCTAAAATCAAGGTAAACTTTGGCTTTTCTATCTAATTCTTCTCTAAACCTCATCCTTTCATTTTTTAATTTTTTTCAATGATGAAATCTGCATGTAAAATTAATAGGAATACAAAATAAGCATGAATTCGCATTGAAATTAGTATAAACACTTAAGATAATTTAACTCTATTAGTGAGTGTGTTTTTAAAAAATACTTTTTAATGGATTAGAGAAGTGATTAAGAATGGAGTGAACATAACATCTTTGCCACAAAGAATTCATAATGCATGCTCTTTATTAAGGTAATCACAAGGATAAAGTAGAGACAATAATATTCCATGAATATTTAAATTTAAAGCAAAGAAAATTTTTTAAATTGTAGATCACTCAGTAAGTTTGTCAAGGATAGGAACTACAAAGAAGAGTAGTATTAGTAGGAATTCTAGTGATGTAAAGAATCCCTATAGTCAGTCATTTTTTAACAATCTTTAAGAGGGGTCAGACATGGTGCATTTTAACTCTGCCTAAAGCTCCATTTTTAATTTATTCACTTTATCTTTCAAGAGAAAATCCTATAGAATAAACCTATATAAATTTCACCTCACTTGAATTGTTACTTAACCTAAAACAATGTATTTAGATACTCAATCAAATTTTTCTAATGGATTTTCAAATGTTGAACATAGTACTGTAATCCATAACAATGCAACTAACATAACTAGTATATCCTAATACACTTTTGATTATGAATTTACAACTATGCTAAAAACCTGTATTTAAGTTAGCCTTTATGCATCCTGTAAAATTTCAGGAAACTCATATGAAAATCATGAAAATTATCCAAAGCAAATTAAATGGCATGTTCATTTTACACTCCATCATACCTTAACTTTATTATTTTTTATTTTTCTTGGATAAGTGCATTTTATGCCACATCTTATCTTGGCAAGTGCATTCTATACCCCATCTTATCTTTTTCTATAAGTAAATCAATAAATTAAACATGAAGGAGAAGCACTTAAAGTGTTATATTGTTACAACACCATATACAATGTGTATTAATCATCCCTCCCTATCGAAGAAGTTTTAGCCCACACCTAACTATATTAATAAAGCCAATAGCATATGCTTTCTCTTACTGTTACCACTCACTTCCCTTACTTGAAGAACTCCATATTGCTATTTTCACACACTTTTACACTTTTAATCAATTTATGCTTAAATGAGTCATTCAAATTTATACAAAATCCATATGAACTTTCATTCAAAATTCAATAATAATGCATAAAGTAATAACCATAAACACAATTCGTTCCAAAGTTAAACAAATTCATAATCAATAACCAATTGAACAATTCTATCTATACTAGCTACATCAATCAAATTAAAGTAAATTAGTCAATATTTAAGTTTCCATTCTAAAATAAAAAATAAGTTATCATGAAATATAAAATAAATTACCACTTAGATTTGCAACAATATCAAATGCAAAAGGAATTGTTCCCTAATTTCCTCCCCTATATTTAAGATGAGCATTGTCTCCAATATTCAAAAATCAAAATAAGCACATATGAGAGGGATATGAGAACAACAATAACCCCCTAAATTATATATGCCATATTTTTTCTTTTTTTAGGAATTTGAGAGAGTAATTTTAACAAATTGAAAAACACAATAGAAATAAAAAATTAGAGAAAAATGACAAAAACTCCAATATTGTTAATGATATTCAAATGTAACATAATTTGAGAAAAATACAAAAAATGATATAAATGAGCAAAAATATAGTGTATAATCTCAAGTATTGCCTAACTATTAGGCTTTAAGTCTCGAAATCTAATGTAAACTCATATCCGATCCATCTTCATCTAGATATGGTCTATCTTACTCTCTAACATCGTGAGTATGTTAAATAGGATACTCGTAGGTGGCTCAGAAGATACAAAAATAAAAGGAATAGCTACTAGTGGACAATATGGGATAGGAGGTGTAGGCTTAGTAGGTGCCTTAGAAGAGGTCTTCTTACTGTCCTCCTCATCTGGCATAAGTGTGGAAGATGTAAAATCTTCTAGTTTATCATTGACCCTCAGTTGTTTTTCTTAAAGGTTACGTCACTGCCCTCAAACTCTATCATACTTCCATAGCTTGAGTATGAAGTGTGAGATGAAGGAAGAGCAAGATGCGTGGACTGAAACCCCTCCCTCAAAGCTCACTATAAGGTCCCTAACACTCTTAGCTAGGATGCATATGAAGCAAAATATATCTCTCGTCCATTGAATCTGACCATTATTGCTCATATATGGGATGACAAAGCTTGCTAGAGGATTTCCAGTCAAGATTCCCAACTTGTGAAGCATCTTTTATAGCATATATGTGCTAAAAGCACACATCATTGAACCTACTCGTTCCCTATAAGATGTTGGCACTCAAAGTAGCACCTATAGTCCTCTTTCTTACACCAGGCTAATAGGTTGGAATGATCTAAATTCATGACGTCTCTTAATCCCGTAATGTCCCAAGCAACTCTAATGGAAAAATTGAGGTCAGAATTAACCAAGTCCCTATGAATCGCATCGTTTCACTACTTGCGTATATTACCATCATCATATACCTAAATAACGATGACAAATAAGCTCAAATTATAAGATCGAGGGTATCCCTAAACAAATATCTAATTTAAATGATGTTAGCCTCTTCCTTTACTCTACGTTTGCATAAAACTTATAAACCAATCAGGAATAGTGTGGTCCATCCAAAATTATTATAGGCTCCCATCTTAATGCTCAGAATGCTCAAGCAATGTTGAATTTTGCCTCTATAGTGGGTGCTATTGATCACTCCACAATTGTTTCATTCCCATTATGGGCCTTGTACATTAAGAATTTTCTGAAGTTTTCAAGTTTAAAGCATCAAACGTCGAGCACTTCCTCAAACTTAAGGTAAGCAACAAACATGGTGCCATTAAACTAAAAGTAGTGACAAGAAACTGGATTGCATGGCTACTAGAATATGTTGTTGCTCACTAGAATATTCTTTTATCATCATCGCCGAAATATTCTCGTTGACTCCAAAATCTTTCTTTTTCCAAAGATAATGGTTGTGGCTAGAAATGATAACAAAGCATAAATCAAGGCATAGGGATATTAATGATACAAAAAATTTTCTTATAAACACAAAAGAATCATGTCAAACAAGAAGAGATAGGGGCATAGTAATGAGATATGAAACTATTATAATAAAGGGAGAAAATGGGGAATATAGACACTTAATGGACAACAGGAATATATTTTATGATGTTTTCATATGCATTTCAATGTCATTTCATCCCTATTATGACTTTTAAATGGTTGATTTGTGTTTCTTTTAAGATTACATGTAGATATGATCATTGAATACAAATATATGTTGAAAAGGTCAAGTTTTAATTAGAATTGGAGCAAATTTAGAACTAGAAGAGGTGTGAAATAAATTTTACCACTTATAAGATCATGTTATGAGATTCGACACCTAATTTCAAGGCCATATGACAAGTTATGGAGAATACACAAAGAAAAGAACAAAATAAGATCAGTTGAACACCAGATTTGGTCAAGTGATTTCGGTGATACATTAAGTGCCCTTTCAGAACTTAGAATGTTCTAAAATTTTATGGAGTGAAATAACATCATGTGAAAAATATTAATGCCAAATTACATAGATATTAGAGGTGTATAGAAGGCGCTTGAGCAGAAACGATGAAGAGGGGCAGAAGTTGTCAATTTTTGAGACTTAAGTAAATGTTGCAAAACAATGTCATTTTTTCTTATTTTTATGGGCAACATTGATCAAATTGCTCCAAAAACATCTAAAAACCATATTAGATTTTGATATGTAATTGTTATTGGAAAAAAACCATAAGTGGCAATAAGTTAATTGATTTTATAACTAAACTTAACCAATCAGTCTAGGATTTCAATTCTTTAGGTTACATAGTTTAAGCTTGCATAATTATGGCTTAGGTTAGTCATTTCCTAGTTCTTAATGCTATCGCACAACTAAATCTAGAAATCTTGTTATAGATTATTACGTGATTAAGGATAAGTTTTTTATTATATATGGTTTTTCTAAAAAATAAGGAACTTAGGATGCAAGAACTTATTTGTGTCTATGGGATAACATCTTAGACATAACACAATTTACATATATTTGATGATCAATTATAATTCATGAATCTAGAAAATTTATTGTACCTATTTTTTAGTTCTTGTTAGTTGTTTCTTGCCTCTTTTCTTTAGTTTCATTAATTATCCTTTAACTTAGTTTAATTCCTTTCCAACTAGGGGTTTCTTTTATTTTTTTCTTTTGCACAAAATTAATAATTGTGTAAGATCATTTCCAGCTCTCTATGGAATCAAACAAGACTTGTACTACTACATAGTAGGTTAGTTAGATAAACTTTATTATTCGGTAATCCTTGACAAACCTACCAATGATGAAGAGTAATTAACAAGAAGGATGAATGAGAAAATTTTTTCAAAAGAGCAAAGAACTTTAGTGAGAATGATCCGGGGGCAAAAATGCAAGAAAAACTAAAGGAGAATAGCAAGTGAGGATAAAGAAAAAGAAGAAATAAAAGATTAAGGTTAAATCTAAAATGGAACCATTTATAAACAAGATGTAGGTTTTAATATGAGTATATATAGAGTACATTGATGTCTTTTAAGGGTACCATTAATGTCTTTATGTCACATTACAATAATATATTCATTTAAGAGCAATGAAATTGTTATGAGGGGCCAGTGATCATCTATCCTAAGTTTATCTTCATGATTTCAAGTTCTCCAATCTCCCATTAAGTACTCCTAATCCACAGACCATTTGAAAAAAATAAGGATTGTATGCTCCTTTTGCTCAAATATGTTAAACATAAAAGGATAAAACTAAGAAAAAATTAGCTAAGAAAAAAAGAATAAACATAAGAAAACTAATTTATTGGTTGGGTTACCTCTCAAAAAATGCTTCTTTTACATCTTTGGCTAGGCGATACCATTAAGACGTTGTTGTGGATTAAAATCATGGGTTTTTCTGGCCATCATTTTATCCATAACATCAAGAAATTCAAATGTATCAAATTGAATATGGTACTAGTTAAGATCCTTATTAATTTAGTAAAACTCAAGTCCTTAGCTTGATTTTCACCTTATTTACACTAAAAACCTCCTTACTCTTGGACTTATTAGTCCTTACACCCATAAAATTACATGAGTCAATCATATAAGAAGAATTAGTTGTGTTAAATATGATGAATAATATTGCCTCATCTTGGAGTTTTAAAATAAGCTTTCCTCTCCTAGCATCCACTATGGCTCCAACAGTGTCCATAAATAGTCTTTCCAAAATGATTAGAACATCCTTGTCCTCTTCCATATCTAAGACTAAGAAAAAATATGGAAAATAAATTTTCCTACTTTGAAAAGCACCTCCTTTATGATTCCCTATAGATAAGTGACAAATCAATTGACTAACTACAATAAGACTATAGTTGGCTTAGGTTTCTTTAATCCTAATTTTTTGAAAATAGCCATTGACATTAAAAGTAAGCTTAAGATCCATCAAGGCCCTACCTATTTGTATTTTAATTATGCTACATAAGATAGTAAAGTTACCTTGGTCCTTAAGATTGAGAGATAACTTTCTAAGTAAAATTATGAAGCACTCCTTATTCAACTTGATAACCTTGTCCTCCTTAAGCTTCCTTTTACTTAAAAGAATGTCCTTTATAAACTTAGCATAGGAATGCATTTGAGAAAGTACCTTAGCGAATGGGATATTGATACGTAATTTCTTAAAGAACTTTAAGAACTTTCCAAACTAATTTTCTACATAGGAACTCCTATGTCTATGAGGACATTAGATCCTGGGTTTATAGGGATGTGCGTTAGGGCTAGTAAATAATGTAGGTTGTTCCTCCTTTTTAGCTTTTACTTATTCTTTTCTTCTTTCATCTTTACCAAACTCTCCTTATTATTCTCTTATACTTCATTCTTATTAGTTACACTTTCAAGTTTCCTTATAATCCTCAAAGTTATAGCCTTAACATATTTTATATGGTTAGCTTAAATAGTACAAGGTAACTTACCAGGTAACCTCTCCTGTAAGATCCGTGTATTCTGGTTCACTCAAGTTTCTAGATGAAAAATAGAAGTCTCATAGTTTTGCATTCAAATTTCATTATTGGATATACTCCATTATTGTCTCTTAAAAACTAGTCGTTTCATGTTATAGAGGAGTGTTGGCTCTAAAGTTACGTGGTTGCACTCTTTAAGGATTGGCTTATGGTGGGTGTTTGTAATTTTGATTATTACTCCAAGTTCAAATGGTTCCTCCATGCCAAATTGTAAGAAATAGGGAATGGATTATCTTGTTACCTATTATAGTTTCCTACATATTAGTCTTAATTTAACTTTTAAGTAAAAGGGCTTCTTACATGAAAATCGAGACATGAGTGGGAGTCACCTCCATAGTTTTTGCACACTAGTTGACCTCTAAGCGCAGCACTACTAACTGCACTAACTGAACTAACCAACTTCCTTTTCAAGACCTTAATTTAGGATGTTAGGACTTTGGTATCATTAATCATGTGAGCTTTATAAGGTCTCCTAGGATGTCACTCAGAATAATCTTGGAAGTTGTTAGTCATTGTTTCCTCTATCAATTTATAAACTTAATCTAGTTTTTTTTTTAATTAAGTTGCCATTAGTGCCAACATCTATAATACTATTATAAGAGGGGTGATTCTAATATATAATACGTTAACAAGTTGCCAAATGCTAAACTTGTGACTTAGGCACTTAAATAGCATGTCTTTAAACCTCTCATAGGCTTCATAGAGATTCTCAATCTTATACTGAAGAAACGATGTTATTTTTTAGTTTTCATTTTTTCTAGCGTAATTGGTGAAGAAATTTTTGTTTTAAAAATTTCATAAGATCATCCCAAGTAGTAATGGGAGCAAGCTGAAGTGTAGAGAGTTAGGCTTTAGTTTTATCCTGACAGGAAGAAGTGAATAATCTTAATTTTACCAAATTTTTAGAAATCCCATTATGTCTAAATAAGTCACAAATGTTGATGAAGGGTTTTAGATGGGTATCTGGGACCTCTAAAGCTGACCTCCTAACTATGAGACCTTAAATATGGAAATTCCTATGAGGTATCTCAAAGTTATTTGCATTGACACGAGGTCTGATGTTAGTTCCTATAGCTAAGTCCATCATTATGTAGGGGCATATATGTTCCCTTGAGGTTCCATTTCAAACGATTCAAATTCTATCACAACTTGATCCTCATTAATAGTTTCCACTTTTACCTTACTAGATATACCTACTCAAGTTTCTTTCCTAATTTCACACAGTAAATTCTAGCTTTGGATAGGTCCTCGAGTTTTTTATATCAAATATTAATGCAAAATAGTAATTAATTAATTAATTAATTAATAATAAATAAAGAGGGCTAAAAATAACAATCAAATAAAAATCACTAAAAGGAAATCAAAAATAAAATTAAAATTAAAAAAATAATCAAGAAAAAGAGTAAAAATGATAAAAATAACAAAAACAATAAAAATACGTTTTAAACTATTTAACACTAATATCTCCTTAGTATCAATATTGAAGATCCCTGGCAACGGCTTAAAATATTTGTTGTAATTTACTTTTAATTTTAATTACAATTCTAATCTAATACTACCCTAAGCTAAGTATACCGATCAATAAGTAATATATTTGATCTAAATTCAATCAATAATTAGTATAGTTTATCTAAATTAAGTCTGGATATTATCCCATAAGGATCTATTATAATTACAATGTCAATCAGAGTGTAATTATCTAGAGAAATCCAATTTAATTGATTAACTAAACTAAAATACTAAATTAAACTAAAACTTTTCAATTTGTACAAAAGAAATAAGGATTTAATTAAAGTTTACCGACCTCCAATGTGTAGTTAAGATTTTGGATTTCAATTAATTAATTGAGTTTAAGGACGATTGTAAGCCTCAATCGAGGGTATCTTTTTAAAATCAAGACACAGTTAGGGTTAAAGCCTTATCTTTATTGATTCGATTTCATTGTTTCTTCATTTAATAAACTTAAGTAATAGGCTTAAAGTTTAAGAAGTTCAAACCTAAAATTCCCTTATTTATTTGAGAACCTCATTATTCATTAATGTTTGTTCATTCCATTATTTAAATTGTGTTGTTTACAAATTTTTCCAATAACTAGGATAAATTAAACTCATGTAAATAAAGATCAGCACATAATTTATAGATTATAACTCAAGTAAGCCTTTTACTCATCTATCCTTAGCTATTAAATAAATTATTCACACATAGTAATCAATAAACACAACAATTTAAGCTTGCAATGCATATTTATTAATCAAAACACGAAGAGTTAAGAATAAAAATGATATTAAAGGTAAAGAATGCACTCAAAATGAATTCCAAACTATAATCCAATATCCAATCTCTTTGATTCACTCTATGAAACCTCACAAAGCAATCTTGAATATTTATTACAAAAAATTGATAGAAAATACAAGGAAAACCTAACTTTAGGAAAAGTAATGCTTAAATGGATCTAAAAGTGTTCAGATACTTTTGCAGAACTCTTTAAAAGACGTTTAATTATGTGTTGACAAGGTTTTGGGTGGTCTAGGGGATGAGTAGTCGTAGCATCCTAATTATGCATCTTTTAGGCGTGTTTTCATTATCATTATCCTATGCTTAAAAGAAATTTTCATGTGATTTAGGTGTATACCTAGTTTATTCTTGAATAAGATGTTACATAAGTTGCTTTAGATGATTGTTTATGTTTTATACAACTTAGAGAGAATTTTAATGTACTTATGGAATTCAAAGATATGTGGAATGAATTAGAAGAGATGGAGCATATTATTATGAAGTTCCATATAAATATCAAGGCCATATGAAGAGTGACGAAGAGTGCATTAAGAGAAGAACAAAAGAAGTTGAAACAAGTTATGTACTATAAGTGACTTTGGCAAGAAATTAGAGACAATTTTAGAATTAGAATGGTTAGAATTCATTTTTGTTGCAAGAAAATCAAGTAAGGGAGCTCTAAATCAAATTTCATGGGCAGAGAATAACTAAAGAAGGCGTTATAGGTGAAAGCCCTAAAGGCACTCAAGAGGGGGGGTGAATTGAGTGTTTAAAAACTTTCTTGCAGAATTTAAACTTAACACTTATCCAATTTTATTTAATGAGGTATGCAAGAGTGAATGCAAAACTAATAATACACAATAATTAATAAGTAAAAAGAGAGAGAAGAGAAGGTAAAAAACACAGTTTGTTAAAGAAGTTCACCTACCCCAAAGATAGGCTACATCTCTTCTCCAACTACTTGTTAGATATTGTCCTTAACTAATTAAAATAAAAACAATTACAATCTTTTTCTTAGCAAAGAGTAGCCTTTATAAGACAATATTTTTCTAAGTAAAGAGGAGCCTTTATAACCCAATCTTTTAAGGCAAAGAGAAGCCTTCACAAGAAAATCTTTTTTCTAGGCAAAGAGAAGCCTTTACAACCCAATCTTTTATGGCAAAGAGGAACGTTTCCACTCTTTATATGGAAAAGATGAGTCTTGACAACCTTAAGCAATCTAACAATGCAGATTCCCCTTTTCAAGTGACTAAGGACATGTATGAATATATTTCACTTAAAGCACAATCAATCTAAGGGCTTTAAAACTTTTACCAATGAAATGAATGATCAATGACACAAATGAAAGCTAAAACAAATTTAATATGACAGATTTAATGCAAACATAAAAACTTGTATGATTATGATGCACAACCTGAAATATTCGTTAATCTAAATCTGGATAGATTTAACGAATAGAACAATAATACTTTCAAATAGTCAAATAAGCCTCTAAAAAATTAGTTAAATATTTAATAACACTTATGAGACTTAAATAAATAGAAAACCAAAATTTGGAAGAAAATAGATTTGATTGAATGCTCAAATATATGTGCGAAAGTAAATGAACGATTTCTACACATATTTGAGTAGTTTGCAAATATAAACCCTAAACAGAAGATATAAGTGCTTACAAAACAAAATAAAAATACCTATATAATCCTAAGATCATACCAAAAAAAAAGCTCACAAGCTTGCACACTCATAATTGATTTGTATATTCAAAATATGCAATTAACACAAGAGTAGAAAAACAATAACAGTTTAGGTGTATCTGAAAAAACAATTTTTAAGCCAACTCCGATAGGCTTCACAAAATTCAAAACAAAAATTTAAATAACTCTAAAACACATAGGAAATTAGAAAAGTATTTTTCTAGGATTTTAAAAATTGATAAAAATGCCAATAAACACGTTACAATTTATCACAGAAAAATATAGAATGATTCAACACTTTTGGAGTGAATAGACTTAAAACCTAAGATCTAATCTTTTAAAAATTGAAACAAAAATGACAAAACCTCTGTAAGCGATTGGAAAATATAAAATCATAAAATCAGAATTTTTGAAACATATTTAGGTGTCGAGAATCAACATCTAAATAGATTAGAACAGACAGAAATTTGATAAATATAATCACTTCAAAAATTCAAAACTATGATCAATCACAACCATACTCATCTAATCTAACAGAAAATACAAATTTCACAATTTTTCAAATAGATTTATTATGATAGGGATAAGAGAAAATAGAAATAGTGCAGAGAGAGACAGTTTGGAGAGATTGGGAAAGTTAATTTATCAGTTTTGTTTTTGAAAGAAAGAAAATGAGATTTGAGAGTGTTGAGAGGTCAAGGAAGCTGCTAGGTTTTTTTTTTCTATGGCTAGTTGTATTTTTTTCATAAACATTTTAGGATTTAACTTGAACTAATTCTAAATAAGGAAAGAAGGAGCTTTTGGAGACAAATCTATGTTTTTTAAAACTTAATCAAATTTTGAAGTAAAAAATGAAATAAAATTCTAGTACACTTTTAATACCCTAGGAAAAATCTGTATGATAATTTTGAAGTAATAAAAAATTCTTTATGTACTAAAAAATCAGATTGAATAATAATAATTCAAATGTGGACAGATTTGAGACATTGTAACAAAAGAGTTTAAACCAAAAAATTTTCAATTCTAAAAATGCAAATAAATAAATAAAGCAATTTTTAACTATCCAGACATTGAAAAATACTTCAAAAAATAATTAAAAAATAATTTTAGACCATATGAATAATAAAAATGATTCAATGACTATGTTATGAAACTTTATGTCACTTTTAAAA
>JAOXYD010227660.1:0-18281 GCA_028565735.1 Pinacopodium congolense
CCTAAGGAGGAAGTCTCAATCAAAGAGAAGAGAGCAAGGTAAGTATGACTTTAAAAGAAAATCTTCTAATGTTATTTTCTATGAATGTAGGAAACCGGGGCACTTTCTTATGATGCTTGAATCCTTGAATCTTTAATGACTAGTGCTAGAAATCATTCTTGATCTTCATTCCCTTGATGGTTTCATCTAATTTTCCTCCTCAAATTACTATTAAATTTGCTAACGATGGCTTAGGAATGGGCTTCGATATTTGGGTGGTGGTTTTAAGCTTCCAAGGATAAAAAAATTGAGAAAAATCTAATTTAGCACTTAATTAGGAGGAATAACTTGATTACATCATGCCCTGCTCATGCATGTGAGGTATGCTATGAACCTTACTACGTAAATTCATGTTCATAGCCCTGACTAACACTGGCTATATCACTCCTGCTAGTTTTGGTCCTTTCATGCTTTTTCTCTTGAAAATTTCCATGTTTTATGCCATGTTTGTGAGCTAGGGTGTAAATTTAATGACTTGATGCTTTTCTTCCTCTTTCTGATTCCACAACTCATGCAACTACAATTATACATCAAGTTAATCACTTGAACTTAAAACAACATACATTTTCACCATAATCATCATAAGCAACATCTTATTCAATATTTAACCAATTGTGCATCAAATTCACATGTAAAATACCCCTCAAAACTAAGATTACTACTATGAAACAACTTAAAACGTATATTAGATGGGCATTATCAAATAACTTCACACTTGATCTATTGTTTGTCCTCAAAAAGAAAATTTTACTTCAACATTTTAATAGCCCAATTCCAGTGCAGTGACAAAATTTTTTTTTTCACTTATTTCACTAACACAGAGATTTTTTTATTATATACATATGTATTTTCATTAATCTATACTCTATTTTAAATCTACATAATAATCTATATAAAATGTCCTAAGAAACCTAATATTTAAAATAAGTGCTACCAACATATGCAATTCACGCAAAAAAAAAGAAAAAGAAAATTTAGGAGTTCGAAATCAATCCAGAGTGGATCAATATTCACTAAATAAAAAACATTAATTTTATTAGAACATGATAATTAATAATAAAAACAATCTTAAGTATAATATTCAACTAATCACTCTTTATTTCCCTTCAATTCAAGTTTTTAAGGTATAGAAATATCTCCCTTGCCTCCTCGTGCCCAAGTCAAATTGTCCTCAATTTTAATTTTAAAAAATGAAACAAAGAACAGCAGGTCTAACGTAAAAAAGAATAGTATTTCCTTAAAAAATTAATTTCACTTGTAAGCAAGGATGAGAAACTCTATTCGATATAAGTTAGAATGCTTTGGAGAAAAGAGATCTAAGCTTGTTTCTTTTCCTGAATATAAGAATTAAATACAAGCTTTTTGCAAAATGACTAAATTAAGATTGATAATATAACATAAAAATAAAAATAAAAATAAATCCTAGAAATGAAAATGTTTTACAAAAAGCCACAATGACAGGCACATAAAAATTAAATCCAATGAAAAAAACAAAATAAAAGACAATCAAAGTTGGTTACAATGTTAAAGTGTATATGAACAACCATTACACGTCATCTATAGGCCATCTTCTTTGTTCTCTTCATGATTTTTATAAATAACACTATACAACTGTAAATAAATCACATTCATCAAAAACCCTCGATCCCTAAGCCATGAACTCATGAATAAAAACTGGAATTTATTTTAAATTAGATACTAAATTAGCTTAAATAAATCAATATTTAAAACACAATTTCAAAATCAATTCAAAACTAACTTTTACGGAAAGTGCACTGATCAATAAGTAATGTAATGGATTTAATTTGAATCCAAATGTTGATTACACAAGGAAATAGTGTAACTACTAGATCACTTAGATTATAACTACTTAGAGAACTTAGAGTTATAATTTATGAAAACAAAAAAAAATTGATCTAAAAGGCTTTTAATCAATGGAAAGGATTCAAGATTATTTCAAAGATGACCGAATCTAAATAATTTCTTAAGGCTCATTTTTTTGATGGTTTAATTGATTTTAGAGGTTGTGACACCTAATCTTGGGTATATTTACAAAATCAAGGCACAGTTATGATTAAGTAAATTCCTAATCTCTATTAGTCTTATCTAGTGGTTTGGTCTGCCTATAAACTTAGGTAATAGGATTAAAGATCAAGAAGTGTAATCAGAGTTTAGTCATGCACTAATTTAAATCACATTGTTTATTAATCTTCTCAATAACTTACGTAGATTTCTCATATCTAAGGTTGGCTAATGTGTTGATCTTAACTGATTAAGTTAAGACAAGCATTAAGCACTCAAATAAATAAAGATTAGCCCACATATCATGCATGAGGCATTGATTAATTCATTTTGTAGGATGATCTTAGCTAAAAATTGATTTAAGCATACATATTAATCGAAGAACACAAAATATGTAACTTAAACTACATCATTTTGGTTAATTCAATAAGAGTATAAGATAAAACAAAATTAAGAGTTAAAAAATGAACCAAATCAAATCTCTAAATGATATTCTAATTCTAAATCACTTGCATGAATTGTTGGAATCCTTAAACAAAGGTTAAACCTAAAAAAAAAAAACATTAAAATAATAACACACGAAAAAATACCTTAACCCAAATCAATAAAAAATATAAGAAAATAAATGTGTTTAGTTATTAAAATCTGATGCTCTGGACATCCGGGAGTGCCCCCTACTTATAAGGGAGAAGCTACTAGAGGTTGGGGGAAGAAAGTAGTTATAAGTATTAAAGATTCATCTATAAAACGTATTTGTCACTTTCAATAGTAGTCATCATCGATCATTAATGACACCTACAACACAACGTGTCAAAGTCCTAAAAGTTAGCTATCAATGTTGATTGCAGGGGGAATGATGGTCGTTAATGCCAACCATAGTTCTACTCCTAAAAAATGCTTAATTCTTGAGTATTTTTGCATAATTCTTTAGTTTTCACATCCTCTTGCAAATTAAATAGTTTCAAACATAAATTAAATGTTAAAGCATCAAAATAGGGGTAAATACACATATAAATAGTATCAAAAATTATTTTTAATTTTACCATATCACAATGATAAGATAATAAGTAATTGAAGTACTAAATAATGTAATATGTTCAATGATAGCTTAAATCCAAGGCTTATGATACATTCAAAATCATCATCCATTTAATGAAAGATGTAAGAATAGAATGTGTAATTCAATGATTAAGTATAGAGGGAAACGTAGTAGGTGCATCATGAATTGTAATTGTCATGTGAACTATCTTGAGGCACCAATAGAGATATCAATTACACAATAGGAAAACACCTGTTATCCATAAAACAATCCTGCATTTAAGACTAACGAATTTCATCACCTTAAGCATTCACAAATATAATTATCACTACATACTGATTCAAAACAATCTCCATAAATTATTTAGTTTAAACATGTGGTTTTGTTATTATAAAGAATTAATTAATTGAAATGAACTCAAGTAACACATTACAAATGATAAACATGGTAAAAACAGTTCACCAATTTTGCATACATATACACCCATATGAATAATCATCCAAATTTGATCTCAGATGGGTTAGGAGATGATAATCATGAGATAATCAATATCCTAGGTCATTACAAATCAAAAGATATCTTAGAGAATGGTGGAAAATCTCAATGATTTTATGGAACACACTATCCAATCTTCAAAATTTTATCACTCTTCAATCAATTTTTATTCCAAACCCTCTTTAACTCATTCTTAGCCAAATAATCATTCACACATGAATTAATTGAATAACCAAACTTGATAAAAAATTCAAAGTAAAGGAAAACATAATCTAAAATGTAGATGTAATAAAATGTAGCACACTGTAATGCAAATTTTGAAAAGAAAATATATATTATAATGCAATCCCAAATTCTATAAATGTTAAAAAAAAGTGTAAAGCAAACAAGAGTAAAAAAAAATGTTGGGTTACCTTCTAACAAACACTTCTTTAAGGTCTTTTTACTAGACCTTAATACTAGAGAATTTTAATCCTACTCTATAATCCAAATTCAAAGACTCTTTTTTAATCTTTATTTTGACATGGCACATCATTATTGACTGTACCTATGGTTGAAATTTTCTTTTCCTTAGTTTTACCTATCACACTACTCAATGGTAAAAAATATTGATATAAACCCCTATTTCAATATTTAAAGGCCATAAAATCCACAAATTTATTATCTACAAAAACTAACTTCCCTTCTTCAGTGTCTTTATACTCAAGAAATTCCTCAGCATCCTCGCTAAACTTAATTGTCAGCTCCTTTTTACTTCTAATTAAATTAACACTATCTAGTTCCTTTAGCTCCTCTTCCAAAATGCAAGTTGGTTCAATTTGGGTATAATAGGTGAATGAATCAATTAATTGTCCCATTTAAAGTTACAAGTAACAACAAAAAGCTTTTAATTCCACTTGGTTGGCCTTTCTACTAGAAATAAGTTCACTTAAAGCCCTGTATATTGCCATTCTTGACTCCTCTTTAGCTTATAATCTTACGTGATTAACATTAGTATGAGCTACAAATTCATTTAAGATCCCACATAGTGCCAATAATGTGTCCTCATTAACTTTTAATTTTACCTAATAAACAGTGTTTTTATATAAGATTTCATTTAAAAATGCGTGCAATGGTAATTTTGGCTTCTTTGTAGAAAGCTGGTAATGATAAACAAGTGAGAGTGGCATTAAGTAGCTTCCATTAGGTCAGGAGTAATATAGGTATTCTGTTGAACTAGAATTGTAGGTATAATTTTATTGACTTTCTTGGCTCATCCAATCACATTCCTAACTGTAGTCTAACACTACTTCACCTTTATATAGCTGGAGGCCTTCCTAATAACAACCTTTCCATTCCATGTTGTCAACTACTTTCACTTCAAAGCTCCACAAATAAGATTAATCAAAATAATTATATATAAAAAGAAAAAGAAAGAAATGAAATAAGGTTAGTGTAATAAATATCAGATTTTCCTCATATACAAAGACAATCCCTAGCAATTACACCAAAAACTTGATATACTTTGGTCTACACTCAAAACGTTTTAATAAAAATAAATCCAATTCTCAACTAACAATACAATGGAAATAGACAAGTGCACCTATCTTATCGTAGTATAACTAATGTGAGATTGAATTGTCGATCCCACAAAGATTGTATTAGACTACCAGTAATCTCCTTATCTCTATTATCTAACCCACCCAATTCAGTAGTGATTTAATAATTAATTATAGTTAATTAAATAAATAAAGCAATTTCAATAGATTAAGATGCAATTAAAGAACATAGGATGAACAAGACTAATCCATTAAACGCATGCTTATGATCATTGTTCTCAACTTTAATTCAACAAATTCTTTGGATCTACTTTGATTGTATATTTCCTAAAGTGAATCGTACTCTCTCTAAAGTTATATGATTCCTATCCATCTTGATAAATTCACCAAAAGTTCTCCTTAGTCAAAATATCAATTGGAAGCATTAATTCAATCTATAGAACCTATAATTTTACTTAGGTTCTCACCTAATCCAAAAATCTCATATAAGAAATTTTTTTAAAATATCTTATGTAAGTCTATGTTTAGATCTCTATGCAAGATTTATTAGTTATGGATTGATCTATTCACATTCATGATATTTTGATCTAAACATATGAAATAAAATAGTTGGAATTGACCCTTATATTTGCAAGGAAATAAAAAACCAATTTCATTAATCCCAATGATAAATCAAAAACAAAATTTGAAAATTTAACTTAAAATTAAAGGAATGAAATCAAACTAAAAATTTAGGGTTCATAAAAATCAACAGTAAAAGAAAAGATAAGGACAGGAAAGCTCATTCTAATGATGCTTGAATCTTTGAATCTTCAATTATTAGTTCAAGAAATCAATCTTGATTGATGGTTTAATCTAAATCTCCATCTCAAATTTCTTTAAAATCTAGTAAAAACGACTTAGGAATGGCCCTTGTCTCTTAGTAGCAACCCTAGGTTTTCAAGGATAAAAAATCATTGAGAAAAACTTAACTTAGCGCTTAAATAAGACAAATAGCCCAACTACCACACAACCTAGCTAATGGTTGTCATGTACGTCATGAACCTTTATTCATAAATTCCACCATGACGTAAGCCATAATACTCTACTAGTTTTATATCTTTGTTACTATAGCCATGATAATCTGGTTGGTTTTCCTTCTTTGATGCTTTTCTCTTGAAAACTTCCATGTTTTATGCCATATTTGTAATTTAAGGTATGGAACTTAATGATTTGATGCTTTTTTCCTCTTTCTAATTTCACAACACATTAAACTCCATGTATGCATCGAATTAATAACCAAGACCTATAAAAGCATACATATTCACTAAAATCATCATATGCAACCTCTTATTCAAGATTTAACAAATCACGCATCAAATTCACATAGAAATACCCATTAAACCTCCTATTATTATGAAAAAAGATCCTAGAACATGTATCAAATGCACCCTATTAGTTGCATACATGACAAAGGTAATATGTCTGTGGTTTAATGAGAAAAGAAACACTGCAAATAAAGTTAAATGTTATAATTGCAAGAGATATAAACATATGCAGGCTGATTACTAGTATAAAGATCAAAAGGCGAATTTTATAATAGAAAATAAGGACAAAAAAAGCTATTAGCCTTAATGGTACCTAAGGTAAAGGGAGTGAATTAGGTGTTTAAAATTTCCTAAACTTCAAACCTAAATAAATTTAGTAAAGGACGTAATCCTGAACTACAATTCAATCTAAATGTTGATGATATCAATATGCCAAATGTTCACAAGACGAGTATAAAGAAAATGCATAAAAAAATTACAGTAAAGTGTTAGAGAATAGAGGTGACATAATCTATTTTTATAGTGCTTTAGCAATAACTTTTATTACCTAAGTTCACTCTCTAAGATCTCACTTCGAAATTTCATTATTAATTAAAAAATGTACTTCTCTTCTAAAGCGAAATAGTAACACCTATTAACCTCAGTCTTCCTTTTAGTGAAAGTGGGAAGGAACCTTTATAATAATCCAGCCCAAGTTTTCAAAGCTCCTTCATATAAATTTATACACCTTAAAGATGTCTTACACACTTATTAGGATAAAGTTTTAAAAAACTTTGTTTAAAGCTTTATAATAAAATGAAAATTCAACTTTTCGTACATTGAAATCACAAGAGTACAAACTTTTTCTCAAATGCATAAAACATGTATTGCAAGCCTAATAACCACATAACGGAAAATTTAATTTCTTCAATGCTTAAAAACTAATTAAAACATCATAAAAATTGTTTAACTACCTTGAGGACACTTATTTGTAGCCATCCCAAGTTTATAAATTTCGTTGGAAGACCAACCTAATTGTTACTCTAAAAAACAATTGGACTCCAAAAATTAGATGTTGTTTCCATTTGTTAAAATTAACAACAATGTTGCTACCTTTTATCATTGCTATTATGCTTCTGGACAGGCTCTTAATGCACAACATTGTCATTGTGCCAGTTGTTGTGGTCATTCCTATAGAGAAGTTTAAGCATTGGTTGACCACTATTGATTGACCAGTCATTCTGAAAACTATTTTTAATACCTCCAAATATTTTCAAGCACTAGAAATAATTTTTGGTTATTAAGACTTGACTAAACCTAGCTCCAAATGCTCTCCAATGTGATTTTTGTGATCAGGAATCTTCAATTCAAAACCAATTTGCTCATGTTTTAAAAATTTCCTAATGTGATTTCAGATGTCAAGATGTTTCATGTAAATTATATAAATAAACACTTGTTGGCTTATGAAAGGGTATGCACTTTTTGGAAAAATAATATAAATTTTGGAGTAACCAATCCTTACTATAGAAGATGTCACCTTATCCATCCATATAAGTCTACCTATATACCTATTTAAGTAATTAAAACCCATCGTGGACCAAAACTCAAGAGGAACATTCTAGAAATTAATCCATATTGAAAATTTTTTGGAATTCATAGAATCTAGGCTCAACCTTGGGCTCCATTTCTATAGAAAGATTTTCCTATTTGGTAAATTCCATAAACCATCCTCTAGTATCATTTGCACTCCTTTCTAAGATGTGAACTTTAATATAAGGAGGTCTTGCTCATTAAAAATCCATTGAATTAAACAATATAGTCCAATTTATAATAGCTTAGTCGTTTATAACTTGGAATGCAAGAGAATAAGCCTACCATGGAAGGAGCAATCAATTTAATGTCTTCAACACTTAGAGGAGCTACTTATTTTATTTTATTATAAGGGAGGATTTCTCATAGTACCTAGCAATAAGATTCTCTCATTAATGTTCCCTATCTTTCTTTTTACACACTTTAGAGAGAAGTATATGAGGGCTAGACCTTTACTTCCCATACACTAGTATAACTAGGTTAAGAACTAATAGTTCATGTATCTTTCATTGGTCCAAGGGAACCTGGGTTGAAGTATGTTAAGAGTCAACTTAGGGGTTAGGTATAGGGGGAGGGGGAAAGGGAGGGGAATCTAGCAGGGAAAAATGGACAAGGTTTAGCATGTCAAAACATGGTATAATAAAGGCAAAAGGTAGGTGTAAAAAATTAAAAGTCATTACCAAAAGAGGTAAGGTAGGAATCAAAGGAAGAGTCATTACCAAAAGAGGTAAGGCAAGAATCAAAGGAAGAGTCAAAGGCAATAAGGAGGTCCTCTACAATGAAAAACAAGGCATTTAAGAGATAAAAGGGAAAAAAAAAGGGAGCAAGTAGAAGAATAAAAAATAGAGGTTTGACAGAAATTGACAAAAAAGTTAATTATTAATAGAAATTATGTTTTTTTATCATCAACAGGAATATTGGAAGCTCTCCCTGGGTTTAAAAGCCCGCCTTTCTGATTATGATAAAATATGTAATAATAATGAGTTAAAAACTTGTAAAATGAAATATGTTAAACCAAATGCTCAATGCTCTCCCTAATCCTAAATATCACATATATTTGCCATATAAAACACACTCTTCTTAATTCATTCATTATAACGAATTTTATTGTCCCTAAAAGTATGTATCAATGTATTATGGTATAATAGAGTATAACAAGTGATTTAAAAACATATCATGCTTTAGAAAAAAAAAGTGTTATTCATCATTAAGTGAGACATCTAATATCACACAAATTATATCTTTCTTTAAATCATCAAAAAGTTTTAGAAGTGTTGAACAAATGTTAATTATTATAAAATGAATTGTTATGGAGGAATTCATAAGAAAGTGAAAGAGCATACTAAATTACACAAAAATTTCAAGGTAACCTACAATAAATCATGTCTAATTTGCTCTTAATCACACCAAATCTATCTTTGTTGAATGGTTTTGTGAAAATATATGATAATTGGTGTTATATCAATAATTTTCATCTCAATATCAGCATATTATACATGATCACTAAGAAAATGATAACTTATCTCTATGATCTTAGTCATAGAATGTTAAATTAGATTCTTTGATAGACATGTAAACCATATGGAATTAGTGTTATCATACCTAGTAAGGATCTTAGTAAGCTCTAAGTCATAATTTCTCAATTTTTGTCTAAATAAAAGTATTTTTGCATATCTAATATTAACCGCATCATACTTCCCTTGAACAATTTACAATGCTTTGAAATTTTGTTTTTTAATAAACTATGAAACCAATGCATTACTTAGGAATTTGTATATGCCAAATGTATTTCTTTTATCCAAAAGGCTATTGGTATAATTCTCATCAAAATAACCAATTATATCTACACTCACACATCTAGGCTTCCAAAGTTCTAGAGATGTGGTTCCATACTAATGCCTAAGTATACGATTAATGACTAAAAAATGTGATTCCTTAGGATTTAGTTGAAATCTAACATATAAACACACATTAATCATGATATCAGTTCTAATAGTAATAAGGTAAACTATTTTTTCATACCGTAATAAAGCTTAGCATCCACGAGTTTGATTTCCTCATTTTTATTTAACTTTGTTGTGATGTTCAATGCTATTTTCAAAGGCTTTGATTGGTCCATTCAGAAACATTTGAGTAGCTCTTTACTATACTTTACTTGAATGAAAAAGATCTCATCCTTCATTTGTTTGATTTTTAAACTAAAGAAAAAGTTTAGATATTCCATCGTACTCATCTCAAATTCCTTACTTATGCACTTACAAAATTCACGACCTAAGCATTCATTAATGGAACCAAATATGATTTCATGAACATAAATTTAAGGAACTAAGATGTAATTTTTTGAGCCTTTTGATGAAGAGGGCAGTATCTACTTTACCCTTAATAAAACCATATTATAAAAGAAATGCACTAAGTCTTTTATATGAAGCTCTAGTAGCTTGTATCAAATCATATAGAGTTTTTAAAAGTTTATAAATGTGATTAGGTGCATCATTATTTTAAAAACTAGTGGGTTTGGTCAATATAAGATTCTTCTTGTATAAAACTATTTTAGAATGCACATTTTACATCTATTTTAAAAACCATAAAACCCATGTAAGCTTAAAATGCAAGTAATCATGTAATTTCCTCTAACCTTACATAATTTCAAAAGTCTATTCACAATTACATCATTTTTCTTAAATGTAACGATTATTCACTATACTAACCAAATTACTCATAATGTTGTCACACTCACCAGGTTTCTTCTTAAAAACCTAATTAGTTCCTATAATTTAATGATTCTAAGTACTAGGTATTACTATCCATACTTTATTCTTTTAAAATTAATTTACCTCATTATTAACAACAATCCAATTTTCATCACTAAGTGCTTCTTCTATATTCTTAGGTTCAATTTTACAAACAATAGCAATATGAGACAAATCTCTAAGGAAGAATTAAGCAACTACATCTTATTCCATATCACATATAACTTATGTTGAAAAATGGTCCTTTTTTAGCTCTAATCTCTAGGTTTTTCTTATCCTTCTTATTACCAATACTGGGATTAACAGTTTTGTCATTTAGTATAAGTGGAGTGTCCTGATGTTCCTCCTTTTCTTGTTCTAAACTTAGTTTTTCCAAATATGTAAATAATCCTATATTGACATCTCCAAAAAAAAATTTCACATCAAAGGTGCTAGTATCATTAAAAGCAATGTACATAGACCCTTTAAATAGTAAGCTTCTCTTGCTAATCAACTTATATGGCTTACTAATTAAAAAATAACCTATAAAAACCCCTCCTATTGAATCACGGATGGTACACTTTATTTTGGTAATGAGAAAACAAATTATATTACTAATGCTTGTGCTTTTGAGTATATTAAAAGATAGGTTGGAAATGGAAAATCATAACAAGACTAAAGTTTAAAGAAGAAGCTTTTGAATATGTTTATTTTTTGTTTTGTTTAATGTGAACTTTTCTCAATTCTTCGCTCTTTGTTTTACCGCTAGTACATTATTTGTTTGATTGGGTGAATTTAGATTATCTTTTAGGCTTCTACATATATTTGTTCTTAATTTGTAAAGAGTTTTTAAAGTTTAATTCTCCCCTTCTTAATGCCATGACAAACCTAACGGTTGAAATCAGAGCCAGGTTTCACACTAGATTAATTCCCATGAATTAGTGAGTAAAGATTATAAGGCACACATGACGCATAACTTTTCCTCCTCTTCTTCTAGCCTTGAAGGAAAAAATATATAAAGAACACCTTATTTTGATGGAAACAATTATTTATATTGGAAAACTAGGATGAGAAATTATTTATGAAGTGAAACTATAGATCTTTGGCTTATCATTTCCAAAAAGACCACATTACCTTAAAAACTTGAAGGAAATAAGCTTGTGATGAAGGAAGATAATGAAATTAATATAGAAGAAAAGAAATTGGCTTCTTTAAACAGTAGAGAAATGAATATTTTAATTTGTGCAGTTTCAAAGAGTTTAATAGAACTTAATTGTATGACACTACAGATGTCATTTGGTATACATTAGAAATTACACATGAAGGCACAAATTAAGTGAAAGAAACAAAAATTAGTTTTCTCACTCATGAGTTTCAATTATTTAAAATGTCACATGATGAAAATTTTGTTAAGATATGTGCTCTATTTAACAATATTGTTAGTGGTTTCAAGGTTATAGATAAGAACTATTGAAATGTTGAGCTTGCTAGGAAAATTGTAAGGTCTCAAATGAAGTCTTGGTAGCCCACAGTAATAGTAATTCAAGAAACAAAAGACTTTCACGTCCTATTTCTTGACGAGATTACTGGATCGGTAATTACACATGAGATGGTGTTAAAAAAGACACATAAGAAGAAAAAGCTATACCTAAAAAGAAGAATATCACCTTTAAGGCAATAAGAATAGATGATAGTGAGAACGAAGAATCTTCTTATGGAAGTTGTAAAGAAGAATCCATCACACTTATTATAAGAGGCTTAAGGAAGCTCATCCGAAGAAAAGATTCAATCTATAGGAAAGAAGGTAAGTACTATAAAAATAAATTCTATATCGTCACCTATTTCGAATGTGTTGAAAATTTTCCATATCTTCAAGAAGATGAAAATCAAGAAAATAAGGAAAGGAATGAAAAGAATTATTACAAGAAGAAAGCACTAAAAGTAGCATAAAGTAAATAAAGTGAATTTGAAAAGAAAAAGTAGCTAACATGTGCTTTATAGCTCACAATGAGGCAAGTATCCCTAACTCTAATGGTGAATGTGAAGTTGGTTATATATATGGAGAACTTTTAGAATTTATAAAATCTTTAGCTAAGAAAAAGAAGAAACTACATGACAAAATGAGAAATCCATGGAGATGATAGATGAGTACAAATTAGAAATTGATAACCTTAGAAAATACTTAAATTCAATCAACAAGGATAACAATGATATTTTGAATGAAAATATGGCCTTAAATAAGGAAGTTGAAACGTTTAAAGAATCATTATCAAAATTTACAAAATGTAAAGAAAAGTTAGAAATCATGGTAATTGTTGAAAATAATTGATAATGACAAACATGGTATAGGATATAATAAAGCATCATCTAGTAAAACTGTTTTGTAATGGGTAAGAACTTTGAAGGTGATAGTCCTAAGTTTAGTGAAAATGCATCACAAAGTAGAACTTAAACAAAGCATCATGCATATATCTATTCTAAAAAAATCTACAAATCAAATGCATCACAAAAAAAAAAAAGCAAACAAAGACAACCTTCTCGACAAAGGTTCTATCATGATTATGGACATAAAAAAGCATATAGAAGTTTAACTCCTTTATTTTGCTCATATTTTTAAAGGTATGTTCATGTAAAATATATTTTTTTGATCATTTACGGAATCCCAAATTGTGATTGAATGATCGTAAAAGATACAATAACACTTATAGACCCGAGACGATATGGGTTCTAAAATTTTGTTAAATCTTTATTTTCTAGGTACATTTAAGAGTGAGAAGAAATCCCCATTGTTGAACCAAGTGAAAGATAACTCAATAAAGATATGGTGATTGTTTCTCGATTGTTTCTAGGTTGAAATTGATTGAAACTTGCCTTTGTAACCTTTCAGTCGACCAAATGCTAAATCCAATCAACTGAGTGATGGTTGGTAGATCAAATGTTTTGTTCAGTGAATTGACTATTGGTCAGTCGATCGAAAGTGTTCTTCGATCAACCCACTATCAGTCGATCAATTTCAATGATTTGGTGAACCAATCTATAAAATGTCCCCATTCTTTTCCTCTCATTCTTCTCTTTCTCCCATCTCTCTTATCATCTGCCATCTCCGATGACTCCTTAAGGTTCTCCAATGCTATCTTTAAATTTTTTAACCACCAAAACACAGGTTTTAGCCCTCAGAAGCTTCTTGCAACTTGAATCTTACGTTTGCCCCATTGAAAAGCTCTCCCTACATCTTCTCTCATCTTTGATGCCTTCTCTCTTGATTTCCTCCATCTCTCACAAACCTCAAGAGATGACAACACACTCTTTCTACTCCTAGTATCCCCCTTAACCAAAGCCCTCTCTTCTTTAGTTTCAGTTGCTACTACATTGAATCAATTTATGGTTTCTAGCTATTTAGGTTTCAAGTTTGGGAAGTTTTCATGGAATTAGCTTAATTTTCTTATTTTTTTTTCTTGCAATTAGAAGTACAATTATGGGTTTTAGGACATCCAATTGCATTTACATGAATTCAATTTAAAATTTCCCCAAATTTCATATTTTGTGATTAAGGTTTATATGAATTTCTGCTTAATTTTTATCTTTTTGTAAAAAAATTTTTAACTTAAATTAGACGTTTATCAAAAGGGTTGGTGCAATCAATTGCATTTTATTTGACTTAATGTTATTCTTTTTAATTTTCAGATTTGTAAATTAAGGTTTATTTTAATTTCTTGTTAAATTAATGGTTTTTAATAAAATTAAAATGTTAAAAACTTAATTATATAAATATTCAAGATAATTAGTCAATCATTTTGATTAAATTACTTTAATTTCACTGTTTTCTTACTTTTAGGATTTGTGTCTAAGGTTTATGAACTTTTGTAGGCCAATTAACTGATTTTATAAAATTAAGGGACTTTTTCTCCAATAATTTTTTTCAATAAATCTGTTTGTTTATTTTAAAAGGGGATTTTTTTTAATTCTATATTAGTTTATAAACTTTGTTTTGAAATTAAAATGCATGAGTTTATTTTGTTGAGGACAGTTTTAAATGTCTTTTATAAAATATCACATGTGCATAACATACATGTATATACGAAATGGTTTAGGGCTTTGAAAATTTATTCAAACCTTTAGTCATCTATGATTTTTCATATCTAAAGGTTTTGTTATTGACTAGAGCAATCAATATTACTCATGAGCCTTATCCATTCCTAGAGCCCTTCTAGGAATTTTTTTTTCATTCTTCTAAATCTATCTTTGTTTCTATACCTACTCTCTTAGTTTGTCACTATGGTTAGGAATCGAGGTGGTAGTACCTTTAAGAGTAGGAGACCCCAAGCTAGTAGAGATAGTGACTACCTAAATGTTGATCTGATCAGTTTCAAGACTATACCTCTAATAAACTATCAAAAAACTGCTTTATTTCTCTTGCACGTCTATACTTCTTCAAGGGAAATGGTCTTGTCCAGATTTTCTTTGATCAAGGATCGAAACCTCTTCTCACTTTTGTAGCTAAAACTTGTCCCACAATTGTAAAATGTTTTTCCTATAACCTTAAAGAGGTTAAGGAGAATGATGAGTGTTTCATCTTATCTAAAGTAAAGAATGTCCCTGTTCGTCTAATTAGAGACATTATAAACAACATTCTTGGAATTTCCATCCCTCTTATGTTTTCCCACTATTACTATCTATCAAAGTGTGATGACACCTATTCCATCGTCAAAAGAGTTCAAATCATTTTTGTGTTGCTGAGTGAGGAAAACATTCCTGAAGAACTAAAAGACGTGAGATCTAAGAGCACTATACCCAATTTCCATCATTTATTTACCGAATACAATTTTATTTCCTGTTGTGGTCATTATAATGATCAATGTTATGATGATTTGTTGTTTTTATCTACTCTAATGCTTGTTGAGAACATCAATTTGAGTTATTTTATCTTGTACAATATGATTCATTTTGCTCGAATCAAGAAATGGGCTAAGACCTTTGTTATCCCTTGTTTCTTAGTCTCATCTTCCAACATGGAAGATGATTTTGAGTCCCTATCCTTTTTTAATCAAAAGTCCTTTAATCCCATAGGTTTTCAAGTTGTTAGAGGTCATATGACTGGACCTCATTGGAGAGAGCATTCTACTACTTTAGTTCCTCCAACTGTTGATGATGTGGCTACTCCTACTCTGACTCATCTGACTTCTATGCACATTGGTAATGAAGGCAGTTCTACTAGACCGGCATCTTTTGCACCTTATGATACTCCCTATGAATTTTAAGCTAAGATCACTTTCCTTCATCACAAGGTTTATCACTTGATGAGTTAGATAGATGAGCAAAACTCCCTGCTTTTCTAGATTCTTTCTAGAATTCCTCCTAGACCTCCTTCAGATCCTTAGCGGATATTTGTTTCTGATGCACTGTTGCTACTTTTGATGTATGACACCTTTGCCTATTTATTATATTCACTCCTTCTTTTGAGGGCTTTTGGTATATACTTTTGTTTAAAATTATCCTCTTTTACTTATTGGTTGATGTTTCAAATGTTTGGATATGTATTATTCTTGACATTGTGCTCATACCTTTTTGGTGATTCCAAAAAGGGGGAGAAGAATGTGATATTATCTCTGAGAAGAATGTGATATGATATTGTAACTTATGGGGAGAATGTGATACAATATGTTGTGCACAATTATGTTTTATAGGCGTTATATTTTGTGTATAATGCATATGTTGAGGGGGAGTGGTATAATTATCTCCTACTTGGGGTTATATGTTTTTTTTTACATTGTAAATATGATGATGAATTGTTATTCCTTGATTTTGAAATATTTAGGGGGAGTTTATGCTTTGTTTAATTTTTATTGTGTTTTTAATATCACTTAGTTTTGTCACCACCAAAAAGGGAGAGATTATTGAACCAAGGATGGTCTACCTTATTTTGGTAATAACAAAACAAATTATATTACTAATGCTTGTGCTTTTGACTATGCTGAAAGATACGTTGGAAATAGATTGGATTTGATCTTTTGAAGAGTCTTCAAGTTCAAAATGGAAAATCATAAGAAGACTCAAGTTTGAACAAGAAGCTTTAGAACAAGTTTATTTTTTATGTTGTTTAATGTAAACTTTGCTCATTTTACTTTGGTGTTTTTAAGAGGCTTATAATTTATCATTCTTTCATACATATTTTAGAATATGCATATAGCAACATAATCAAGTGATTTATGTCTTTATTTTAATTTTATCCTCTTGACGATTATTTCAAGTGATTAGGTTTGCATAAAGTTAAAATTTTTAATGTTTAAAAGAAAGGCTTTAAAATTAAGCAGTTTAAGCTTGTGCTTTCAGAAGAACATATATTTTGGTTTTATATAGGTCGACTGAATGAGCTAGATCGATCGATTTAATGACCTAAGTCTGTCAATTGAACACAAGCTTAAGGTCTATCAGTCGACCAAATCAAACTATGCCTAAGGTTTATTAGTCGACCAAATCAAACTATCAGTCAACCGAATGTTAGAAAAATTTGCAAATAAAAACATGACTCACTAGATTACAAAACAGTAACATGTTAAATCTTTTATAACCTTAGCTTTTGTCTATTATACAACAAATAAATGACTTAGAATTACTTATAAATAGAGGATATCTGTATGTTTATACATGGAGTTTTTACAAGAGAAACATAAAGTTTTTACGAGTGTCATACAAAGTGAATAAGAGCTTTTATCAAAGTTTATAAGTGTCTGTGTGTGAGTTTTTTTAGCATTATTCTTACATTCATGCTTGTCATAGCCTCTTCTATTTACCAAGTGAAATAGAATGAAGTACTTTGTTCATTGTATTGTTACCATTAGAATTTGATTGGTCATTCTTGAACCTAAGAAAATAATTTGAGTGAAAGATTCTCCTTTAGCCTATGAAAAAGGATTGTAAGTGAAACGATGTTTTTATTGTTAAAAGTTCAATAAGAATAAAATCTCAATAATGGTGTTGGGGACTAGATATAGGGGAAAGTGAATAGCTCCTAACTAGAATTAATCCAATGTAATTCTTTCTTCTCTACTCCTTATTTTACCGCTCTTATATTATTTGTTTGAATGGGTGAATTTGGATTATCTTTGAATCTTCTCCATACATTTTTTATTGATTTATGAAAAGTTTTTAAAGTCTAATTCACCCTCCTTTTAGTGCCATGGTAAGCTTGTCATAAGCTACCAAATAATAAAATTACCTAACTATCCTAACTAAGTAGCTAGGGCAAGTCAAGGTCGATCCCACAGAGAGCTAGAGTGAATTGTTACCTCTAATATTGTCAAAAAGAAAAAAAAATCCCTTAGAAGCAAAGACATTAAAACTGAACACTAAAGATAATTGAAGAAACAAAGACAAATAAAGAAGAAACAAAAAAGAAATGCGAAAACTGAGTGGAAGATATATCAGTAATTATAAACTTATAATCGATCCTCAAAATAGATAACTTGCGATTGGTGTAAGATGCTAGCCTATAGGTTCAAACAAGCTCTCAAACCCTCAGTTCTGCCATTTTTAGATAGGTCCT
>JAOXYD010227670.1:0-18280 GCA_028565735.1 Pinacopodium congolense
ATATTATTTAAAGTATATTAAATAATATGAAAAGTATAATATATTAATTATTATATAATTTTAAACCATATGAAATATGAATGAAAATATATTTAATTAAATCTTTTATATGAATTATAACATAAGTAAAATTAATATTAAAACACATAAAAATAGCCAAATAATATTATATAAATATTCAAGTTGAGTTACATAATAAATTATGCATTTTATTGTGTAATGTAAGAAGATTTGTAGTACGTTCCTACACATCAATATGTTAAATAAATAATTTATTATAGAGATATATAAATATGTGGGTATTACAGGTATTATGTGAAAAACATAAGAGAAAAAGGACTAAAAATAGACTCAGTAATTGATATGAAACATCTAACTTAAAAAGTCATTTTAGAAGCTTTTTCTAAAAGTTCCAAATTTGAGCTTCTTAAAAAGTTATATTTTGACTGTAAAAAAAGTCATATCTATTAAAGAAGTACTTTTTAATTTTACAACTAAACACTTATTTTATATAAAAAAAAGCTTTGTGGTGGAGAAAAGAGCTTATTAACCTCCCAAAAGCTCATTCAAACAGGCACTTAAACAGTTAGAACTCGCCAAGAGAATAAACACCTCTAGGTGCTAGCTGCTTTGTGAGTTCAAAAGGCTCTGGACTTAACTTTTGGTTTATTTGAAATTTAGGAGCAAAAGCTTCAGGCAAGAGATATAGTTCATCTCTTAACATTTTATTTAAAAAATTAATTTATTTTCTAATATTTTTTATAATATTACTTTACCTTTTAATATTTATAACATAGTTTAATTTATTTTCTAACATTTATAAAAATAACATAAGTTACCTTATAAATACTATTTTGTTGACTTTCTATTAGTCAAACGTTACGTCAGCCTACATGATATATTGATGTGCTCTAAGTGTGACCTATATTGATGATGTGAATTTTTAAATAATAAAAAATTAAAAAAACACCTAGATTTGACCCACAAACCACCCTACTTAACTCGTGATCCACTCAGAGGCAACAATCATTAGAGGGCAATAACATTTGAAAATTGAAACCACTAGAAAACTTAAAGCATTTGAAAAGGCAAAACCTTCCAATTGTGAGAGGGCGGCAAAAGCGTCTAGCATTGGCCAAAAAGGAGAAGAAGGGACTAATAAAAATTGTAAAATATTTATTTATTTATTTAAAAACATAATTAAAGTTTAATTAATTTTTGTTTTCTAATTAATGTTTGTTTATCAACTTCCTTTTCCTCACCTTAAGCACGTTCTCTCTACTATGGCGTATGTGATTACATCACTATTAATTGCTATAATATATTGCAATTGCAATTTTATTTCCCATTAGATTTTTATCATCATAGCTTATAAAAGGAACTAATAGAATCATTTTGCATTAATGTGCATAAAAAAAAGTAGGGGTTACATAAGTAGTTGGAAAATGTGTATTTTTCTAGCAAAGTTATTGTACATCGAAGTAAACAGTTACATTGAATTTACAACTTAGTTATTAGGTTATTCTAAAATCAAGTTTGTAATATACAATTTTTAGATAATAATAATAATAATAATAACTACAATTTGAATTGAATTTTCAATATAAATGGACGAATACATATTTTATTCTCTTAACAACATGGCAATAGATGAAACAGTTGAATCTACACCTATGTCAATGTGGCATATGATACATGGCATATGGAAAATATGATTAATGAGAATAATGAATCTATTAGACTTGGGTTTGACGAAATTTTCAGAGAGGAGAGTGATGAAGATATGAGAGCTAAATATGATGAAGATGTGGGAGATGCATATATGAATGAAAATGAAGTTAAAGAAGGAAATGTACAGATGGAGATTGTGGATGATAATGACTTGGATTTTGAGTTAATATTGATTTAGATCATATTACATTGTATATTGACTCCTTAGATATTAGGAGTTTTTTGGAGTGTGATGAAAGGGCAAAGAATCAGATGTAGCTTTAAGGCAACCTAGTCAAGAGCAAAGAGATGTTGTTGGTGTCGTGCCCATAAAATAGTTATTAGGTACGGTTTTTAACAGTGTATTTTAATTTAAAGAGACAATTGTTAACTATGTAGTATAACATGATATAATTTGATGTTTAAAAGGAATAAAGCAAAAAGTATTAGATACTGTTGTAACAATAGGTGTCCATTTGAATTATTTGCTTCATATGACAAGAAGGACAAGTGCTTAAAGCTAAAAACATATAAGCTAAAGTATAAGTGTAATCCTACCAATAAGCAAGATTGGTTAATTCCAACTATATCATACAAAATTTCAAAGAAAAATCCTCGACAAACTAGGCATTAAGATCAATAAAATGTTGAAAAATGTAAAGAGAAGTTGAATTTGTTAGTTAAAACCAATATATGCAAGTATGCAAGGAAGAAGGTTTTGAAAGCAAAGGCAATGGAAAATTGTCATAAATATGGTAAACTTTATAGTTATATTGGTGAATTAAAGTAAATGAATCCAAGTTCAACAATAGAGCTTCAACTCAAAAGGACTAGACAAGAAAATACATTATACTATAAAAGGATGTATGTGTGTTTTGATATTATGAAAAATGGATGGAGAAAGTTAAAAGCTACAATTGGTGTGGATGGTTGTTTTTTAAAAACTAAGTTTTAAGGTCAACTCTTAAGTGCCATAGGTATTGATGGCAATCGTAGCATGTAATCATATTGCATGGATAGTTATTGAGGTGGAGAATACTAAAAATTAGACATGGCTTATTCAACAATTGGCTATTGATTTGGATCTTGGAGATAAGATTAGACTCACGATGATATCAGATATATAGAAGGTATCATATCAATCATAGTGAATTTTGTATAATTTATGCTATTTTTTAAACTAGTTTGTAACTAAAATTTTCAAGGTCTCATAAGATTCAAGAACAATATATTTCCTTCTACTGTATATAGGATGTGTGCAAAACACATATATCATAATTGGGTTGGCAAATGGAAGGGTATGTGCCTTTTGTAAAAGCATTTAAGAGTTGTGAATAGGCAATTTTTACATAATAATTTGATGATATGCTCATCAGACTAAATAAACTTTCACCATGTTACGTCGAAGATTTAATTGAATATACAAAGGAGATATGGAGTAGGACATTCTAAAGTATTGACTTAAAATATCTAATAGTGGATAATAACATGAGCAAGAATTTCAATTCTTAGATTTTAATAGCCCGAGATTGCCCTATTATTAGTATGTTAGAGACAATTAAGACTATGTAAGAATAAGTTGGATGTAATGAAATGGAGAATTCTCTGGAATGGAGACAAGACGCATGAAGATATAAATGGAGACGAAACATATATAGTTTACTTAGGAAGAGAGAACATATGTAGTTGTAGGGCATGAGAACTTAATGGTTACCCTTGTTTTCATGCAATTAGTGATATAATCCTTGCCAAAAAAATCTAGAGGCATATATGGGTCACTACTACTCTTAAGATAGATATATAGAAGTATATAACAACTTATTGCAGCCAATTATAGGCCAAAAATTCTAAGTGATAAATTAACAAGTGAAAATTCATCCACCTCTAAAAAGAGTTATTCCTAACAAACCAAAAAAAGGAGAAAATTGGAAAGTGAACCAAAGAATGTAAACACTTTAAAATTGTCATAGAGGGCATAATATTAATATATAAAAGATGTGGCAAATCTAGTTATAATAAAATAAGCTATAAAGAAAAAATTATACCTCAATCCATTCAAGTAGAAGTTAAGATTTGTTTTCAATTATCAAATCTTTTTTAACATAATTTTTTGGCATAAATAAAACAATTATTTTGTGAATAACGACTTTCCACCATACCAAGAACATCAACAATGACATTTGCAACGTAAACACCTCCATTAACTTCTTTCTCTCAATCACATCACGTCAATTGTAAGAACAAGTTTCAAAACCTTGAGCTACTAGAATCAAAATAGAAAATCAACAAAGTATTAATGACAGTCAGCAAAATTAACTATATTATGTACTTTTAGGGGGTTATATGATGTACATCAATCATTTGCATTAATTAAACAATGATTCCTAACTGTAATGAATTATATTTTTAATAATTAATTTTGTCTTTGATATATTAGTGTAATTTCGTTAATTTTTATGGACATTTCATTTTGCTATGAACCTGCACATGCATATTCATTTCTAGCATTTCCATCATATCTATCTATAATATTTTTAGCACTTCATCATCTCTATCTATAGTATTCATCATTTCCATCATCTTCATCTAATTGCACAAGTCGTATTTCCAAGATTTTTATCATCTTCATCTACAACATTGCTAATATTTCTAGTATTTCCAATACTTTTAAAATCTCCATCTGAAGCTAATTACATATGCAATATTTACAACATGTATCACATAAGAGTTAAAGGCATATAAAAACATCAAGCATCTCAAGTACAACAAAATGTTAAAGCTTCTTTATTCATAAAAAAGATGTTTAAACATATAAGGTAAATTGTATACAATGTATTGCATATCCTTCTTTTGATTGGAAGTTACATTGTATACCTTTAAAGTATGCTTTATTGTATTGTTACATTATTATATTCCTTTGTTATATTGTTACATCAAATATTACATTGTATACCTCTAAGTTATCTACTTATTCTTTCTTTTATTGAAATTTCAATAGATACCTTGACATCCCTACTTTGTCCAAGCTGCAATGGCTAAATCCTTGATCTTTAATTCAATATATGCATATTTTTGCATAAAAAAGAATAGATAAATCAACCCAAAAGTTAATCAAGCTTATATTTTCATTAAGGAAGTACTAAAACTCACTTTTTAGTACAAGGGTTGTTGGACAGTCCCTTACATACAATGGCTACCAACACAGTAAACTCCTTCTAATCTTACAAATTTGTAGACCTACACCATTTACACCTATTAAGTATGACAAATTAAAGAAAAAATGATATATATTTCTTAGAAAAATTCATATTCTATATTCTTATTGTACTCCAAGTTAACAATAACTCTTTCTTGGTATGTATACCCTTGTTTGGATATAGTAAGTACTGATAGTAGTCATATGAATAACAACTAATAGATGAAAATATGATTCCATGATTAGAAACTAAGATACATATACCTGAAGGGTCTTATGTATATATATATATATATAACTTCAATGGAAGCTACTGGGCATTCTATAATCTGACAATGTCCCTCACCAATAGTTCATTCACATTTTAAAATATCATGCAGCAATGGCTGTATACTTATCTTCAACATCTACTTTGCTTTATGATGCATATCAAATAAACATTAAAAGGAAAATAATTAAAGATAAACAACAAAATACCTTATAGTACTGGCTGTGTAAAAATGTTGAGATGTTTATAAAATTAGATTTGGAAAATATAATGTTACCTCTTGATATCCCAAGTTTTTAGACATGAGTGAAAGATTGCATTTTTGTTCTCAAACATTTCAGTATGTAATCAATTAAAATTTTCACTAATACATACACCAAAATAAATCTCATGTTAATGAATACATTTCATATCCCAGGTATTCACAGTAAGAATGTATACCATACCACTCCAAAATATGCTAATTCTTTAGAAGTAATAGTCTTGAATGGCATAGAAACGGTATCATCTCTTCTTTAGGACAATTAAAGAATACAACTAGATTTGGTTTTGTTCCAACTTACATTTACAAGAAAAGTAATATGTGTTCATATGCTACATGCATCTTACCCGTAATCACTAGAGATGGAAGCCATGTCGGGGATGGAAGCCGATTATGATCTCAAGAGATAAAAGCCTACATTAAAGATGAAGTTGGCCATCAAAGATGAAAGCCCACGTCGGAGATGAAGTTGGTCGCTAGAGAAGGAATTGGGGATTAATAATTTTGAGTTTGTGGAATCTAATTTTAGGTAATAGGGAGTAATAGGTTTTCTATTTGGGTAAAAGAAGAGTGGGTTGCCAGTTTGGTAGGTTGCGGGTCAAGTTTGGCTTTTTATTATTATTTTAAAATCCGCATCATTAATATTGGTTCCCACTTAGACCACGTCAACATACCATGTTGGATAGACATAAAGTTTGACAAAGAGAAAGTCAAAAAATGATATTTAATGCTTAATTTGTACTATTTTATAAATATTAAAAGGCAATTTAAACCATGTATAAACATTAAAGAGAGAAGTAGTATCATGAAAAACGTTATGGGGAAATTGAACTTTTTCTAAAACATTAAGGAGTAAAATATATCTTTTGTCAAAGTTTTTGCACTTAAAGTTCCAATTTACGTTTCATTGAATGTTTGATGCTCGTTGGTCATAATCACATGGGAAGGTTGATAAGGGTGTATTTTTATAAATTTTCTTATGTGATTTAATGTGATTTCACCTTTAATTTGATGCAAAACATACTTAAATTTTGTTTATTATCATCTAAAATTTGAGTTTTAAATTGAAGATACATATTATAGATGAAAAGCCTAAGTTTGAAAGTGATTTGGAGAAGATTAGTCTAAGGAATCAAAGTCTAGGAGTTTAATAACGAGTATCAATGATGCTGTTAAACTACCCAAAAACCGTCATTAATGGTCAAGCATCAAACCCTTCAACAGTAGGTCATATACATCATTATTAAAGCACTATTAAGAGTTGTTAAGTGTCTAGAAAATGATTTTTCACTCTAAATCCAAGGGTAATCAAAACCTTTTGACTCCGAAAACATTGTAACCTTAATTGAGGGATATAAAGGCTAAGAATAGACTAAAAGGAAGATTTTTCATTACTTTTGTTTCTTCTTAGATTAGTATATGGTTTTTTTTATTTCTTCAAAGTTTTAGTTAGTTTATGTTTCTTTATCATGTTGTATTTAAAAAACCTTATTAGATAACACTTTCTAAGACTTAGATACTTTGTTTTCAATTTGGTTTCGCTGTCCATCACTGTTATTTTCACTTATATACTTGTTATTTTATTTGAGTTGTTTAAATACTTGTTAAATGTTTAAATAATTTTGAACAGATAGTTGAATCTTTACCTTTTTTATCTTTATTCTACCTTTACATTATGATTTCTTCAATTTTATTTTTTGTTCTTGTTGATTTCATTACGCTTAGTTAGTTTTATTTGGGTTCGAATATATTCAAAGGATGAATATGTTATAATTGTGTGATATGAATTTGATTTTTAATAAAATTTGTGTTTTATGTTAAGGTTAGATTGAAACTCCAATTAAATGCCACGAACTAGGGATTATATTGTAGGATTGGCCATCCTATTTGTGATTTCTAGTTCAATTGCTAGTTGTAAGTTTTTGATCCGTAATTATCATTAGCAAATTCCAGAAGTAGCGATGGGTTAATTGATTTTGTATGTGAAGCTTAATCAACTTAGCCTAAGGTTTTGATTCTTTAAGTTATATTATCCAAGATTACGAGATTATGGCATAAGTTATATATTCCCTAGTTTTTAATGCTATTGCACCATTAAATTTAGAGATCGTATCCTAGATTATTGTATAAATAAGGGTGAATTTTCAATCATAATGGATTTATCTAAAATTAGAGGAGTGGAGGGCGAAGGTCGTACTTGAGTCTATACGTTAACATCGTGGGCATAATACAATCTATATGTTTTTGTCGATCGATTGTAATTCATGAACCCAAAAAAATATCTTTTGCCTAATTTTTTGTTATAGTTATCTGTTTCTTGTTATTTTGCATTCTTATTTTAGTTGCTTTAATTTGGTTTGTTTTATTTTCTATTTATTTTAATTTCAGTCAACCAAGGGATTTTTTTTATGAGATATTAGAAATAACATCGATACTAACCAATTTTCTGTGGGATCGACCTTGACTTATTTACAGTACAATTAGGAATTTGGGTTATTATTTAGTAATTAGTGACAGACTTACCAGAGGTTATAAGGTTACCAGCAAAAATAATTAAAAATTAGCTTTAGGTGGTTGCTAATAAGTGAATTAGGTAATTTATATGTTAAATTTAGTTTTTTATTCAATTTTACTATAATATCAATCAAATGTGAAAAACAAGTAAATAATTCTTTTTATCATTATCTTTTGTGCCATGTCTCCATCACTTTGATCATATGTCTTTGATGTGTTTTCATTATAAAGTTTGTTAATTAAAGTTGTTTTAAAAGTTTGTCCTCATTCATATTTATGATTTATTAGTTGACAATTCAAAGATAAATATAAGAGGAAATCACGTAGATGTAACTTTTGTTGCTTATGCCTATAATATACACTTCACATGAAGGAGTATAAAACTTGGTGAATGGGTAAAAGGATGTTGTTTAATGTTATTTCAACAATCTAACAAAGCTAAAAGGGCATAATCTTAATATTTTTTAAGAGAAGGAATTGTGTAGCTTGATAAAACAAATTATCATGATTAGTTATGTGGTTACATAAGGTAATATTGATTATGTTGGTTACATATGATCATTATACTTTGTTTTATTTCTAAATGGATTTTGTTTTATTTCTAAATAGAATTTTTGTGCATTGACTAACTTTATTATAATGAAAAATGATTCTATAAAATTTAAATGTTAAGCCTACTATCGTCTAACGTTATGACTAATACACTAATATAAAAGTGAGTTTTTCAATCTTTGTTTTATACATTGCATTATCATTTAATTTACTAAAAATGCAAATAATAAAGATGATGGAATGGCATTTCATGGACTAAACAAATTGTAGGTGCTTTATAAGCACTTAACCTTTGAAAAATGACTTGAATGTTTATGACTATAAGAAGTTATACTGGACACCTTCTCTGCTTTATGGAAAAACTTTTGACTGCAAAATTCATCGTTTCTTATAAGAGGTGGTTTAGTATAGTAATTAATTGCCTAACTTTTGTTATGTCTAATTTATGTGCTTTTTATCTATGATTTTAGGCCTCTTATGACTATATAGCATGAACATCTTATGGAGTTTATAATGAATCCATCTTTAATGTTAATACAATTTGAATATTGCGAATGAATTTAACCATATTTTTTGTTATGTACTATATAATGTTGTATTTAAAGTTATGACCTTTGTAATGGACAAAGATTTCATTTCATGTTAATGGCTATAAGTGAGTTTCATATATGAGAGATTTTTAATTTCTTACTTATATTAAAGATTTTCACCTAAAAGATTCAAGAAACAATATGAAGATTAGTAAGAACCAATATAAAGATTAGCATTTATCTTTTTTAACTATAGCCTAAGCAATAGAAAACATCTCGTTCTACCATAGACAGTTATATTTAGTAAAGAACCTATAAAAAATCTTTAAAAATCCATTTAACCTAATTATTTTCCTACAACCTATTAGGAAACCAAACTTCAACACATTAAACTCTATATAAAATCTGTTAAACATTGACTTTAAGTTCTTTTTATCCAATTGTCTAAAAGATGAATTGCTCATCTTTATAAGCCCATCTTATCAAAATTTTAATAAAAGTAACTTTACACAATGGCTTTCCATAAATCCTATTAACATTATAAGAGTTTTCCATTTAGCCCTTCAACATGAGATTTAGTAACATGCAATGCATACTTTATCCAAAGGTCATCTATCATCTTACTGATTGTATAATTTAGATTCCTCTCAAACTTGTATATAAATTCATTTATTATCCTTTTTCTACTCTCTTGCTTGCTTATTGTACATTCTTACTTTTGTAATAACTTCACAACGCATATTTTTTAATTTATGATCTGGTTGACATATACTCTAAAAGGACACTAAGGTTCACAAATAATTTTCGTTCTTAAAACACTTCTTGCCATTTTAACATTGTTTCCACTTATTATTTCATATCTTCTTATTGCTATATATAAGTTAATTTATTATCCATTTTCTATTATCTTGCTTTCTTATTATACATTCTTACAATTATGCTTTTTTTTGCAATATCTTAACAACATTTTTTTTCATTTTTAATCTAATGAGCATATACAACAAAAGGACACTAAAGTTCACAAACAATTTCTTTCTCACACCGCTTCTACTTACTAAATGCACCTACTTGAGTTTTTTTTTCTAATTCTACGTGTAATTTTTTCTAGTTCAGGACCTAAGTTTAATTCCTCGAACTTTTGGCTACAAATATGTATACAAGATAATGCTAAACTAAAGAAAGAAAAATAATTGAAGAAATAAAAAAATAATCAAAGAAAAATAAAACAAAAAATAAAAAACATGTATTACTAGAAAAAATCTTTGGTAAGGGAGCCAAAAACTTATTATGGTTTTCCTATATTATAATTATGGTCTAATCTAATTCAAGACTAACTTAAAGAAAGTATATTTGTCAATTAGTATTATAGTGGGATCTAATAAGTTTAGAGATCGTTCTCACGAGGATTAATAGCAATCAATCTATACATATTTTGAGCATAATTCAATGATAAGATTTTGGATTTAAGGAAAATTCCATGTGATTTACATGCTTAGTTGTGTTAATCTTTGAATTTGATATTGCTCATGTAGAATTTTGTAAAAATCAATGTTTTTATAGTTCTTGGCTGAGGTATATAATCATGAAAAGAGTTAGATGATTTGTGGGATTAAAGAGTGGGGGAAAGATGATATTTTAGCATATTTCATGGCCTTCCTCACTCAAAATGCAAGAAAAGATGAAGTTCCAAGAGGTTCCATGGGTAGGGTCAGAATCGTTGCATTGTCTGCATCATGTTCCATGCTTACTACCATAATCATAACTCTAGTTGTGAGAAGGTCGCTCTCTAGCTCCTATTTATATGAAACTTTTAGATTTTTCAAGAACTTCTGACCTTTTATAATGCTCTAAGTGCCACCAAGAGTTCAAGACCTAATTCTAAGCCAACTTTATAGATTTTAAAGACAATTAAAGGAGGAGAATTTAAGCTAGTAGCAAATATTAATTGATCAAGAGATTTCCTAGCGACTTTAATTGAGGATTTAAGGATCAAGACATCATGAGAATGAGTTTTTCAATTCATTTATCTTCTTTGATTATTTTTTTAGTTTATTTATATAGATATGAACTAAATTCTCATAGTATCTAGATGGGATGAGCCCTAAGATATAGTGTTTAATGTTTATTCTTTGATTTTAACTTAATGCCTACATTTACCTTAGGTTTATTGATAAATATAATTGTATCATATTGGAGTTTTGTATGCAATTTCAATTTTATTACTTGATTTTGTATATTGATATTGAAAAATCAATTTTATGAATATATCAACTTATGAACATAAAAGCTTACATAAAGTGCTAGAGATATGCTAACGTGACTTTCCAAGGTTAAATTCAAACCTAGCCAAAGACATAGAATTCATAGATCTAAGTGATACATCTAATGGGGGTTTTAATTGAGAATAGATTCTAATTAATCAAGAGGATATGAATTATATTGCTTAAGTTAGATTATAATTCAATTAAGAGATTCTACAATCTAAATAAATTGGGTAAAGTATTAAATCAAGAATAAGCATTAAACTAGTTAATATCTTAGAGGGATTCTACATCTAAGTTCTATTTAGAACGAATGGATTTATAATGTAAAATTCATTTGAAAAATGTAAATAAGTTATCTTGTTTAGATAGTTATCATTTAAAACATATAATTTAATTGAATTTCTCGTAATCATGTCTGGAATAAATCTAGAATTGAAAATTTATTTACATCTATTTCCTAATATATCCTTAAAAATAATAGCTTTATAAAATTAAATAGTGACAACAATATATCCTTAATTTTTTTAAATATTATATCTACATAATTTTAAAATTTTAAAAAGAAATATTTTTACAGAAGTAAAATCAATTTATAAAAAAATTTCTATGATAAATATGCATGAACTTAGAATAATTTAGATAAACAAGCATATTTGCCTAATGCCAAAAGTCAAAAAGATAATGAAATCAGTTAGTGGTAAAATTAAATTTAAAGTAAACACACATCTGAAGCTTGCTTACAAAAACCAAAACATAAAGAAAAATTGCAAAAATTCACATCATCGTATATTTCTACTTATAAAACCTTCTTGCAAGAATATGTGTTTAACACAGAAATATTAATATCATCCACATTGATACAAATTATCAAGGTTTACAAAATTATTACCCATCTTTCAAAGATCTAAAAATTAAAAAAATAAACTTCAAATAGAAAAATGTTTGAACACAAAATTAGGGAATAGCTAAAAAATACTTAACAAGTGAACAAACTAGACAAATTGAAAGTCTAAAGATGGGAAGTAGTTGAAAGTTTTTCATGTTATGGGATGAGGTAGTTTGATCCGTTCAGAGGAAAAAAGCAAGATTTTTCGAAGGTCCCAAAAAAGTGAAAACAGGAAAACGGCAAAGTGGATGAGTTTTCCACATTTTCATCTTATCTTTAATATAATATAATATCATAACAATATAATAGTATATTAAACAAAAAAAAAGGCTAGTAATGTTAGGATTATTTTTAAAAAATACATAGAAAAAGACCTAGTAAGGATAGTTTTGGAAGACATAATTGTGTCGTTTAAGTTTGTGGAATTCATTTAGAAATGCCAACTATTTTGATGGAATTTGGATTAGTTATGTTGAATTCCATAGAATCTAAATCATATAATTAAAATGAACAATTTTTTATTCAAAAGATAAAATTTTGGAATTACAAATAAATTTCATAAGTTTATTTCAAACAGATCCTTAATCTAGTGAATTATTTTGGAATTGTGATTTTAGTTAGTTATCTAGTTTTATTTTAATTATTAATTCAATTAATCAATCATTAAATTTGATAGATTAGATAATAAAGAGACGGATAGTATTGGTAGTTGTAAAATCTTCGTAGGATGATAGCTAAACTTACTTTAAGGTGTATTATTTAACGATAGGTGCACTTGCTTTATTGATCTTAGTATTATTTGGTTTAAGATTCTTACTTTATTTTAAAACCTAGAATATAAAACCATTAAGTTTTTGGTATCGTTTTTAGAGATTGAGATATTAGAAAGTTCTTATCTTTGTTAGTCTAATAACCCTATAACATGAACCCTCATCGGAGCCCCCTTTACTTCCTTTTTGGTTAGCTTCTAGCCTCCCCCTACTATCTCATTTTGTTCCTTCTTGCTTTCTCACCCTACCCCTCCCTACTGCCCTCACTCTACTTTCCCTTAACTTTGGCTTAGGGATTCAATTTTGCCTTACTTTTGCTTCAAAAGTTTCTCTCCTACCTCTTACCTTTTGGTTTACCCTTCTCTGATTACCTCTAGTGCATAGGTACGTGTTTAGACAAAGTCTTGATAGTTGACTTGGTGTCAGTTATTGGAGATCCTATTACAATGTAGTGTCTCTAGTTTATCCCTCCTTCCTCGATTAATGGTAAGCACTTAGGTATGCTTCCTTTGGATATCCTTCAAGCTAGGGCTAGTAAGTAGTAGAATGGTAAAGTGGCCTTCTTCCTAGATAAAAGGCCTGCTTTCCCTGTATTTTCTAAAAAGGCTCACACTAATTGGTCAAAGTTTGGTCTCAATTAGGTAATACTCAATTACTAGGACCTATTGCTTTTTAAATTTACTATTGCTAGGAGTGTCCAACAAGTGTTGGAGAAGGGTCCTTGGCACTTTCAAAATTGGTCGTTGTTTATCCAACGATGGCAACCTCAATTACAATTAAATGCCATTAGTACTAAGCTTATTCCTTTGTGGATTCAATTTCATAAGGTTCCATTGGTATATTATACAACAATGGGTGTGAATTACATTTTTAGCTATATTGACTGGCCTCTATGTTTGGATGAGCACACTGTTACTATTAAGAGAGTCAGGTATGCTTAAATTTATGTGGAGGTATCAACAAACTAAGAGCTACTAGACTCAGTACCTACTTTTCAGCTTGGTAATGATGAGGCCCTTGTTGAGGGCTCTATTCTGGTTACCTATCAATGGAAGCGCCCAAGAAAATCAGAAAAAGTTTTGATGGAAGACTGGCTGTATATTCCAAGTTGATAATCACAATGAACTCATTCTTATTAACCAAGGTGGTATTAATGGAATTGATTCTCGACCTGCCCCTACTCTAGATTTGCACTCTCCTACTTTCTTCCAATAAGGCTACTTGTAAGACGTTGGGCTCTCTCCTCATGAATATACTGCTATTCCCCTTGATCCTAGAGTGGCTTTGACGACCACCAAGGAGGAGACTAACCTTATAAAAGAATATATGATTTTGTGCTCTTTTCCTGTAGAAACTACCAATACCACTTCTAGTTCTCTAAGACTTCTTAGTGTTGGCTAACTTGACATAGCCAAACCTTCCTTAAGGCTAGTTGGTATTGGCCAAGTTGACATTGCTGAACCTCCCTTGCTGTTAATCAAGATGACATCTACAGTCGCTCAAAAAGTGATTATTGTCCTTTTTCAAGTCTTCTACCTTCCTAATCCTCATAGAATTGATCCTCTACAGGAAAATTTTCATAATATTACCACATCCACCTCTACTAATAACATTGGAGATGATGATTCTGTCAAGGCCTCTCCTAACTTATGCTCTCGCGTATACTCTTTCCCAGCTTCTTCAGTTGATTTAATGGAAGAAGGGTTCAAAGCACCATTGAAGAGAAGATCCAGTTGTCGAGTTAGACACTTAAACTATTCCCAATGACAATCCTTTCTTGGAATGTGAGAGGACAGAGTTATCCTTACAAGCAGTAGGTTTTTCATTATCTTCTAGACATCATTCAACTTACTATTTTTGGTTTATTAGAAACCAAGTTTAAGGAATCTTAATGCACTCATATCTAGTTTCTTAATAAGAAGTGGCAGGTTCTCACCAACCATATGTATCACTATAATGGCAAGATCTTGGGGTCCTATAATCTTGATGTATTATCATCTTTTGCTTAATTCATCCATGCCTTAACTTTGTTCCTTCCTGCTTAGGCAGAATCTGAACTCACTTTTGTCTATGCTGCCAAACTTGCCTTCCAATAAAAGGAGCTCTAGTCTGATCTTCACTAGCTTGGCAGGATTTAACTAAGCCATGGCTTATTATTAGAGATTTAAATGGCATAATTCATAGCTCAAAAGTATGAGGAACATTATAATTTAGCTAAATTGTGTAGTGATTTTTTAGTTTGCTTATTAGATCTTTAAATAACGAATTTAAGGAGGGATGGCTAACTCTTCACATGGTGTAATAAGTAGTCTAAGACTCGAATGATCAGAAAAAAAGCTAGATTAAGTGTTAGTCAATGCTCACTAGCTTTCCTCTTTCCCTCGCTAGCTTTCCTCTTTCCTTACTAGCAAGGCATCATTTATTGGTTGTTTATCTTCTAATCACACTCCTATTTTGATTGATAACCTAGTCCTTTGGTCCTTTAAAGCAACTCCTTTCCTTTGAGGCCTTTAAGGATGTTGTTAGGAGGGGTAACACTTATGTTACCACTGGTTTTCACTAGTTTCCTTACCATCAGAAAATGTTGAAGGTTAAGGCAAATCTTAAACTTCTCAATAGCCAATTCACGTGCATTTGGAAAGTTGAAATTACAGAGTGTCGAGAGCAGCTCGCCTTGTGATAACAACAACTCTAGTTTGATCCCCACAATTTCCAACTTCTTTGTCAAGAAAAGGAGGTCTTCCACTCTTATCTACAAGCCTTAGAAATGTATCACTCTACCTTGAAGCAAAAATCTAGAGTTTAATGGTTGTAGAATGGTGACTCTAATTCCAACTTTTTTTTTAATGATGTGTTGGCTAGACGGCATAACAACAAGATACTGGAGCTTTGTACTCCTGAAGGGCTACATTTAACTACTCTAGATGCTATTAAGGATGCAACATATTATCACTTTTACAAGTTCCTAGGCACCATGGGTTCCAGTTAATCAACTGAGTATGACTTTAGTAGCTTTATTAAATTTGGTCTTACTAACGAGCAATATCAAGAGCTCTCTAGACTTATCACCAGGGTTGAAATTGTGGCCATAGCTAAGAGCATAAAGCTTAACAAGGCCTCAGGGCCTGATGAATTCAATGGTTTCTTCTTTTGTCAAACTTGGTCTATCACTAGGGAGCTAGTTCTTAAAGCCATGCAAGAGTTTCTTAGGTCAAAAAAATTACCTAAGGTGCTCAATCATACTTTTGTCACTCTTGTGCCTAAGATTCCTAACTGTACCTTTTTAATGGCTTTCTTCCCATCTCTTACTAAAATGTTATTTATAAAGTCATCTCCAAGGTTCTCAGGGTATAAATTAAACCTATTTTAGGAATTTTAATTGCTATAACTCATGGGACTTTCATTTCAGGTAAGAGTATCAATGATAATATCCTCATTGCCCAAGAGCTTTTCAAGGATTATCATAAGAAGAAGGGACCTAAATATTGTGCTCTCAAGTTAGACTTTTTCAAGTCTTATGATACAGTGAAGTGGGGCTTTATTAGGTAAGCCCTCATGGCCTTCAATGTCCCTCCTGTATTTATTCAATGGTTTATAGAGAGTATTAGCTCTCCTTTTTATAGTATTCTTGTCAATAGGGAGCCCATCCACAAATTTTTGGGAAGAAGAGGCATTTGGCAGGGTGATCTTCTGTCCCTTTACATATTCACTTTACACGTTAAGGTTATGTCTAGGTTTCATGACCAGTTAATCTAGACTTGTTAGTCATTTAGATTCCATTCCAAACGCCAACAACTAGGGTTGAGTCAGTTATCTTTTTTTGACGATATGTTATTATCTTTCTAGGCTAATTCTCATTCTTTGTCCCTTCTACTGGAATCCTTAGAACAATTTTTCTGCATGTCTAGGTTGTATTTGAACAAAAACAAATGAAGTTTATATATTGTTAAGAGTGTTATGACTTTATCCTCTTTATTATCTACCTTATTTGGAATCTCTCACAGCCTTCTTCCATTTATCTACTTTGGTGTGCCTATAACCACAAGGAAGCCCTCTTTTAGGGATTATGGCTCACTCATTGAGAGGATTGGCCATAAAATCAACTGTTGGTATAATTTGTGCCTCTCTTATGCAGGTAGAGTGCAACTTGTTATTTTGGTTCTCTCCATCCTACATGCCCATTGGTTAAGCCACTATGTTCTTCCAAAAAAGATCGTCGAAACCATTGATAGGCTACTTAGTTGCTTCCTTTAGTCTGGAGCTATCAATCGAAAAGTTTTTACCAAAGTATGTTGATGGGAGATTTGCAACCAAAGGCTCAAGGCAGGCTTGGCTTTACTTAATTTACTCTACTCAACAAGGTATCTCTTACTAAGCATCTATAAAAGCTAGTTATAGACAACAAGGATCTATGAAGTCAATGGATCCATTCTTATTTCATTAAAGGAAAAAGCATATTGCAAATTGTTCCTAAATCCAAGTCCTCTTGAACTTTAGTTAAGATCTTATGGCTAAGGCTTCATCTCTATAGGGCCATAATTTATAAGATTGGAAATGGTTTGGGGACTAACATTTGGTTTAATAATGTAACACCTCATTACCATAGAGCATATACCAGAACATCCAAAGGACATTCAAGAATATAACTTATGAGAATGGCATGTTTGAGCAATCATATTCACTCTTATGGCATCATATAGAACATAAGTAATCATAAGTTCAATATTTCTCATTTCATTTCACAAACATCATTTGCAATGTCAGTAAAGCTCATAATCCATATATATTTCCATAACCAAAACATCTGAATGATTAATGTTCTATATAAAATGTACTACAGGACATGAGAAATTAAACAAACACAATCTATCTAAACTCCGCAATTCTTGTTTCCAATAGTGACAGAACTAAACTTTTAACATATTGCCTTAGAAGCTATGTCTCTTTAGTACTTGAAAATCAACATGGAAATTTTGATAAGTTTTGTGAACTTAGTGAGTTAACCATCATCGATGTGTTCACTCAAAAAAACACATATACATTAATGAATGACATTCAAATCAATCAATATAGCACCTCATTCAGAGCTATATCTCTTGTTCCACAATATTTATCATAATTCAACAAGCACTTTAAAACACAATCACTTTACCTAATCATTTTGGAAGCACATTCTGAATGCAATAACTTCATATAGACATTTTAGAACAAGTCACTCAGTTATCACAATACTTCATTTCATATAAGCATTTCATATTATTGTCACAACATAATTCAATATTTATATGCAATAAATTTCATGAGCATAGGTAAAGATATAAATGCAAA